>LPNX010895576.1:119872-189478 GCA_001517045.1 Pseudotsuga menziesii | reverse complement strand
CAATTATCCACAAACTTTTCCCAAACAAGTTCAGAATCAAGCCAGGTCCCAGATCTAGTTTTTATGTCTATACACACCTTTTTTTGTGATGAAAATTGCCTAGAATTCCGGTCGTTATCCAAGGCCTATAAAATGATACCTAGAGGGCCGAGGCTCATCAACTGGCCACTGAGAATCAGAATTTCTGACCTACATTATTAATGATCATCTTAGCTATCTTGTTCTTGATTTGGCAGTTGTGCATAAAGTGAGCAAAAGTATCCAAGTACAACTGATGGTGCATACTCCAAATTTTTTACTATCCATCAGATTATTTGATTCTAGCATGCCTTGTAATTTGTAAACTATGACAGTCACCCACATGATGGAACATAAATAACATGTTAGAGTGACTACTATAGTAAGAAATTAATTGGATGGGATTTGATGGATAAATGCCCATCATAGTGTGAATAAAGATAATTGACACATCATAATCAGTATAATGACCAATCATGTGCAGACATGAAATCAAAACAAGAGAAATGCTGGAATCCAAAATTTTCTCTGGCTGCAAAATATACAGAAATATCCCAGATTACATTGTTGGGCACTAGAAACTGAACAGCAGTCCACATTTAACCAGAAGAGTTGGATTTCAGCTATAAAAGACACTTCTGGTCCAATTTCATCCCAAGAATCATGTCACTTCCTTTTATAACCAGCTTTTCGTGTTTAGGATTCTTATGATTTCTTAGTAGGTTATATCATTTACAATATAGTATTTCTTAGTTTTCATTAAGGGCATGGTTTATCCCTTCTGACATACCTCTACATGATTAGTGCGAGGAAAGATAATTGCCACATCATAATCAGTATAATGACCACAGTCATGTGCAGACCTGAAATCAGGTCCACTGGTTTGAAGCATTATCACACATTTCTGAATGTACAAAAATCTTAGCTGATAGGAAAGCAATCATTGCAAAGAAGATGATTATTTACTTGGCTTCTTATAATTTCTTAGCAGGTTGTATCATTTAGCATGCAGTATGTTTTAATTGTAGACATTGGATACAAGGACACAATATTAGATTGTGTTTATACCAATTGTGGTTCATTATTGGTCTTTTCTGAGCTTTTTTTGGTTTTACCATTGTTTCTGTCATGTTTGATTGTATTCTTCTTTCCTGTTGTCATTTTGAATGAAAGTTCATTAACATTCCTAATGATCATTTGTTGTTGATGCATGCATCAAGCATTTGCTGTTATTGCTAGCTCTTCTCTTCGGATTGATTTGTCATGTGTACTGGAGCATGTTTTTGCAGAACTAACAACATTTTTGCGAAAGGTAAGCTTTACCTTTGCATTGCAGCCGTGCCTCGCCTTTGAACATTGTTTTAATACAAGCCATTAGGCTTGACTTTGCTTTAATTTTTTATTTTACTTCCTAAAACATTTCTTATTGCATTTGAACTTTCACACAGGCCAATCGTGCATTAAGGCAAGCTTCATTGGGGACTCTTAATTGTTTAGTTGTTGCTTATGGTGATAAAATCACTTCATCTACATTTGAGGCTATTATCATAGAGCTTCCCTCACTTATTAGGTTTGGGCCCATGGACAATTTAGTGCTTGCTTCTATACATAACATAATGTAGTCGTAGGGCTATTTTATTTACTTGGTTGGGTTTTGATGGTATGTTAATGGTTTCCAGTGATGCAGGCCTACATATGACTTCTTTAGCATTGGAACTTTCCTGTACAATGATGGATGATCAAAATTGTCACCGAAATGTTGGTGCTGTAGTACGTGACAGGGTTCTTCCACAAGCTCTTGTTCTAGTCAGGAGTTCATTGTTGCAGGGTCAAGCTCTGTAGGAAAGCTTTGTACGTAATAATTTTATCATCATTTTTATGTGGGGCATTATAGCAGATTACATGTTTCTTGCGGTTGGTAAGTATGGTTGTGAGTTTGAACTTGCAGGATTTGCAAAAAAAATTTGCATCTTTGGTGTAGTCAGCAAACACAAGCTTTGATGCTTTATTGGATGCTCTTCTTTCAAGTGCCAAACCTTCTCCACAATTGGGTGGTCTTGCAAAGCAAGCTCTCTATTCAATTGCTCAGTGTGTGGCATTTCTTTGCCTTGCTGCAGGAGATAAGAAATGTGCATCTACTGTAGAAATGCTAATGAACATTCTGAGAGACAGTAGTGGTGCCAATTCGGTTAGTTCTGCCACTGAAACAATGTTGTATTGACACATTTATATGACTTATGAAAATGGCAGGATTGTTCTCATGCAGATACTACTGCATCTTCCTTTGTTATAAGTTTTTTGAGGGTACTTTGTTTTGGTTTCCTAGAATATGTTTTTGAGAACATTAATATTGTTAGATGTATACATAAACAATCAAAGTTTATATAGTGCCTGAATATAAGTGTAATATATGTTAACTGATAGTTTCTCCCAACTGTAAAGTCTTATGTTGATTCATTGTTTTATATGCTTTATGACTTAATTCTAATTTCAATTTCCATACATTACAGGCACGAGAGCACCTTGCTCTGCTATGTCTAGGTGAAATTGGCAGGCGAAAAGATCTTAGCCATGCTCAGGAGTTCTTGGGAGTCATAGTCAAGGGTATTACCCAATTTGCAAATATTTTTTTTTTTTTTTAAATTCACTTCCGTCACTTATGCGACGGTTATTTTTAAAAAAATATTTACTTCCGTCACTTAAGCGACGGTTATACCTGTCGCTTATCCAACACTCATCCTTTCTCTCCGTCGCTTAAGCGACGGCACTTCATGTCGCTTATCCGACGATTACAATTTATATCCATCACTTCACCGACGGCATGAAGGTGATTTTTTTTACTACCGTCGAAGAAAGGATGTCGCTTAACCGATGCTTTACATTTAACTGACGGTTACTTAGGTGTCGGATAACTGACGACAAGTTTCCGACACTTAAAAAAAAATCGAAGTGTCGTACATGCGACAGGGCAGTGTCGAAAATCCGACATGACGGCCATCGGATTTTTGGTCGAAATGTAGTAGTGTCTACTAAATATTTGGATGATGAAATTGGGGGTGATGACCCTGATTTGGATCCTATGATTTCTGATATTAGTGTGCAGAAAACATCAGATGCTGAATTAGAACCTGAAGTACAAAATCATCTTCCCACATGGGCCTGACAGACACTCTCCTCCGTAGGAGATAACATTAGAAATCCGGATGATCCAAGGAGAACCCGGTCTGATTTCCAAAGAGCAGGTATTGCGCTCTCTTGTCCTCAAAATTTGCTGTCTGAAACTTGCTATTTGATGATTATTTCAGACCCAAAATCCTACTACCATACTTGGAAGGATCCGAGATGGCATGTTGCCATGGATGAAGAGATGAATTCTCTTCAGAAAAACACTACTTGGAAGCTAGTTTCTCTTCCTCCGGGAAGGAAATTGGTTCAATGCAAGTCGGTGTTTCAAACCAAGGTTGCTGCTGATGGTAGCAGCTAAAAATATCAGGCAAGGCTGTTGGCAAAAGGTTTGTCTCAGGTCCAACGTGTGGACTACCATGAGACCTTTGCACCGGTTGCAAAAATGGACTCAATCCGCCTAGTTTTGGTAATTTCAGCATCTAAGCACTGGGAAGTGCATCATATGGATGTTAATTCAGCCTTTATACATGGAGATACTCATGAGGAGATATAAATGAAGTAGACTAAGGGATACATCATTTATCCATCTTTGGTTTGCAAGCTAAAGAATTCACTATACGGGTTAAAACAGGCCCCAAGAGAGTGGTATTCCAAGATGGATGCCTTCCTTCTCTCGCAAAACTCCCAAAGGTGTAGATCAGATCCAAATGTGTATTTAAAGTAGTATGATGTTTATTTAATTATTATTGTTTTATATTTTGATGACTTACTGATCACAGGTAGCATAGCTGCTTCCATTTCATCCATCAAAACTGCTCTCCACAATGCCTTTGAAATGAGTGATTTGGGGCTCCTAAAACAATTTTTGGGGCTCGAAATTGAGAAACATTCTGATGGGATTATGGTCACTCAGTCCAAATACATATCAGACCTATTATTCAAGTTTAACATGGCTGAATGTAGGTCTGCACCATTCCTTTTCCTTTCAGGGATCAGCCTTGAAGAAGGAAAAAGCACACCCCCCATGGACTGCACTATCTATCGACAGCTGATTGGCAGCTTGTTGTACTTGACACATTCTTGACCTGATATCTCTTATGCAATGAATGATATATCAATATATATGCAATAGCCTCATGATTTTCATTGGAAGGCATCCAAAAGGATCCTCCAGTATATTCAGGGAACCAGGACCTACGGCATTCACTATGCTGTAGACTCCAAGCTAGAGCTGGTTGGATACACAGATTTCGATTGGGAGGCGTTGAGGCCAGGAAATTCGTAGGAAGCAACAGTAAGGGATTCTCCCTAATCAACGTTCCCAACTAGCACGTTGACTGTTTGAAATAGGGAATCCGTCCGGTTTGCGGTCCAGCTACCGTAGGTCAAGAAAGGAAAACTGAAGCTCTACCGGTTGCGGCCCGACCCACCGAGTTTTTGTATTTTGACTTAAAGAAATGATATGCAATTTCCTAACTAAATGAAAGGTGGTGAAGGATGCAAGGAGCATTCACAACATGATGCGCAGGTTCTTACCTCTTGTCTTGCGCTCGCAAGCAACCGAACCAGATACAAAAGAAATAAGCTAACTATATAAACTATCCCTAGGGAGCAAGGTTATTATTTTGGATGAGCAATACATTTTCACATACATTAAGAGGAATCACAGATAGCTGATACTTCTTCTAAAGCACATGAACGCTTACAGATATTTGAATAACCGGATAGCCAATCATTTTATGACAACATTTATTGCTCACAGTGAAAAGTATCCCAAAAACTACTGAAGAACATTTAACCAGGACATAGGTTCAGAACATTAAATAATCTTACAGTAAATGAAAACACAGCTGAAAATGAAATAGTTCCTCTTCAACATTATTCATTGAGCTGCACTGATACATTCCACTTTTCACTCTCTCCGATAGACAAATTGGTAGTTTCCTTTGCAAAACGAAGTAGTTCCTCTTACAAGCAAACATTTACAAAAAATTTCCAAGGGAAAAATCCCTTTCTCATTCCTACTTCTAAATATTTAAACTAGAACTATTGCCCCTTGGGATACCTTCCAGCGTGTGACTTTTCAGTTTCTTCAACGCTTCATATTCCGATCTTTTGTCAGCATGTGATCTTGAAACACTTGGTAACTGATCTGTCTCTGGGGACACGCCTTTATAGCTCCGGACTTCGTTCCCCATTCGCCTCATTTCAGTCATACATCTGCCAAACAGGTTAGTCTTTCTTCTTGTCGTGGCAGATTGACCGGTCGCCTGGAAACTGCCTGCATTCAATTTAAGAGCATGATTTAAACAACAACTATTATCAATTAACCATCATTCCACAAGGAAATGGCCGAGCGAACCACATCCAGGCCTAGCAATATTCTATGGTCACCGGCGGGAAAATTCAAGTCGGCCGTCAGATGTAAGTGAGCTCGCAGGCTAGAGGGTTCAGCCAGCTGCAACGTCGGATGAGGCTTGAGTCGCGGCCAGGTGAAATGCGGGTGGGATAGGCCATAAATCGAACGTCGGACGGTTTTAGCTTCGGAAGTCGGAAGACTCTGGGAGCCGCAACGGCGGAGGAGGAGAGCTAGAGGATACATGGAACGAACGGGAAGAACTTAGTCAGACGTCGGAAGAGACTCAAATCAGAATCTGACTATCTCTTCTCGGCCATTACGGCGGGCGAGGAGAAGCTACGGACAAGCAATTTGTAGTTAACCTAAATCGGGCGTCGGACATCTTTAAGAAATCGGACGCTGAAACAATCTGGGAGCCGCAACGACGACGGGAGAGAAACTCACAGCTCCCGACCTGGAACTAAAAGGGGGCCGATTATAGAAAAAAAAACCAAGTATTCAAACAACTTTAAACATCAGGCATAGCTAGGTTCGTTCTTTCCACGAAAAGGCAACTCTGAAAAACAAATATTTCCCCATTTTTCAACCAGTACACCGGCATCCATGACTCAAACCAAACTGAACGAGGAAAACATAAACCAATTGACATTCATCTTCGAAGTAAAACGAAAAATAGATATGCCGGAGAGACTCAAGTCTTTAACGATCAAACCAAGTAAAATGATGAGGGGCCCAGAGTTTAAGTAAAAATAAATTCAGGGAGAATGGTTGCGGCAGCAACAACTGGCGACTTCCTGGTGAACCTAGATCTCTGGGTGACTTTTCTTTGAGTAGCAGACTGTTTCCTAACCAAAATGAATTAAAATAAATCTTCCAGCTATCCGGATTTCTCCCATGACCGCAGTGTGTACCTTAATCATTGATGCTAGTCCCATTTGGGGAGCGGGGAAACCGACCTTCAAGTCCAGACCACTATGTTGAGGCCAGAGTATGAGTTTCATTATTACCTCTGTTTTCAGGTAGCTAACAACATGGACACCACAGGATTGCAGCAGATGGTAGACAACAATATTCGTTTGTTCCTCATTCCCATGCCATTTTGACACTTTTGTGTCTTTGGACTTTTGTCCCTTTCATTTGAGTCTTTCTGTGCGCCTTTCTTACTGAATTTTAATTCAGGATCCTCTATCCCATAGTGTCCTTTTGTGTGAGTGGTATATTTTTTAAGTTTCAGCTCACGAACGGAGAGGATCTTTTGGCTTTAAGTGCTTATGATTCAGCACCTGTTTTGATTTATGATGCTTTTATAGAAGTGGTGACTCTTTATTCGCCTTTTGGCCTTTGTTTTTGGCATGGGATCATTTGTATCTAATACACTGTTCACCTTTCTTCTTCCTATGGGTCCTTTACTGTTGCTCCTTAGAACATTTTAAATGTGACGTGGATGGAGCCCCGACATAATACTCCAGACTCTTCGAATCTGGTTTAATTCATAGGGGTTAAGCAGGACTTCAATGCACACAACCTTTATTCGAGAAAACTGTAAGGCTAGAAGAAATATTTTAGCAATACACAGGCTGGCACTCAACATATTTGCTATTCCCCAAAAGACCTTAATATCCTCCAGACAACCACAAGTCCGTTCCCCTTATTGAAAATCAAAACTTAAAATTAAAACAACATGAAAGCATGACTCGAAAACAACCACACAGCTTATTTATATACAAGGAAGAAACAATCGAAGAAAATCAAGAAAAGTAAGGCTTGAGAACCAGACCATTAACTGGCAAGTTCTCCTCCCATCCCTATAAATCTTGCAGCTTATAAGTAGCAGGGCCAAGTTTGGCTACAATCTGAAAAGGGCCTACCCATAACTGCTGGAATTTGGTATGCTTTCCTTTTTCATCATGGGGGTGGTCCCACTTGAGGACTAAGTCTCCTACTTCAAAGTCCTTTTTCCCAGCTTTATGTTTGTCAAACCATCTTTTGACTATCTGCTGCTGTTGTTTAAAACGTTCTCTAGCCTTGGATCTGGCTTCTTCTGCTTTTAGGAGATTATATATTCTTATTTGCAAAACCTCATCATCCGACCCCCTAGACTCTTGAGCTAGTATGGAAGATGGTAGCATAATGTTGGGAGGCAGGATGGCTTCCTTTCCGTACACAAGGGTATAGGGTGACACTCCTACTGCAGACTTGGGGGTGACTCTGTCAGCCCACAGGGCGTTGGGTAAGGCTGAGTGCCAACTTCGCTGGTTTTCTATGACAGTCTTCTTCAGGATTCTAATAAGGTTTTTATTGGAGAATTCAGCCAGGCCATTCCCTTGTGGATAGTAGTTAGCAGAATAATGTAATTTTATCCCTTTCTCATGAGCAAATGCGGTCAATTTAATGGGTGAAAAGTATTTAGCATTATCAAAAACTACTGAAATTGGAACTCCAAACCTGGTCATGATATGATCTTGTAGGAAACTGATGACTTCATTTTCATTTATCTTGCGCAATGGGATGGCTTCAACCCAATGAGTGAAATAATCAGTCGCAGTAAGAATGTACTTGTGCAGCAAGGAAGAATTCGGTTTTATTTCTCCAATAATGTCCATCCCCCATTGTTCAAATGGTTCAGTAATCATAACAGGCTTTAGGGGTGCTGCTGACTTGGGCTGTCTTCCGCCACACCTTTGACAAATGTCACATTTCCTGACATGTGCATGTGCATCCTTGAAGAGTGTAGGCCAATAGTATCCAGCTCTAAGGATTTTGTGGGCCGTAGTGTCACCTAAATAATGTCCCCCAGCCGGACTGTCATGTAA
Organism: Pseudotsuga menziesii; assembly: GCA_001517045.1. NCBI lineage: Eukaryota > Viridiplantae > Streptophyta > Pinopsida > Pinales > Pinaceae > Pseudotsuga > Pseudotsuga menziesii. Next base: position 181,162 of record LPNX010895576.1, on the reverse strand, counting down.
TTCTGCCATTACTTTCTTTGCGTCCTCCTTTTCTAAACATCTGAGAAGAACCCCGTCATAATTCTTTCTGAATAACACTCCTTCAACAAGATGATAGGAGGCTGATTTGAGACGCAGAGCTCTTCTTTGTTTGGAATTCCAATGTTCTGGTAATATCCTCGACTGTAAGTAATGCACAAGGTCCCTATACCAGGACTCAGGAGCTGTAAACAGGGGGCATACATCCATTACATGCAGTTCGGATTCCTCTTACAATGCTTGTTCTTCGTTATTTCTACTTCCAGTCATCAATTTGCATAGCCCTTGACCTTTCACTATAGTAGCCGGTTTGAATTCGAGATCGTATTCTTGAAGGGCTGTTACCCAATTGCCTCTTCTTTCTCCTAACTCTTTCTGAATGAGAAGAGATCTTACTGCTGGGTAAGGGACTATCACCTTGGTCCGATTTTTTAATATGTAAGGCCTGAAAAGCTTTACTACCTTAAATACTGTGTAAGCCTGCTTATCAATGGCTGGGTAGTTTAATTCAGCCCCTTGAAGCCCAGTGCTCATGAAAGAGATTGGGAATTCATCACCCTCGTCCTCCTTTTGTGTAAGCACGGCTGCCAATGAATCATCGGATGCAAAAGTATACATAATAAAGTCCTTGTCAAAGTATGGACTTTTCAGAGAAGGCGCATGTGCAACAACAGTCTTGATTTTACTGAAAGCATTCTTTTCAGTCTCAATCCACTTAAACTGTGCATTTTGTTTGACCATCTGCTGTAATGGTTTAACAGTCTGGGCAAAATCAAGCACAAACCTACGTACAAAATTTATTGTTCCCATGAAGGATTGCATTCCTTTTTTATTATGGGGCATGGGGATTTGTTCAATGGCTTTGATTCTTTCTGGGTCTATAGATATACCTCTCTTTGAAACTATGTGCCCCAGTAACTTGCCTTCTGTGACTGCGAATACTCATTTCTTAGGATTGAGGGAAATGACGTACTTCCGACAGCGCTCGAAAATTTGTTTTAAGTGGAAAGCGTGCTCCCCTATTTTCTTTGAGAATATAGTGATGTCATCAAGGTATACCACCACACTTCGTCCAATCAGTCCGCGAAAAGCTATGTCCATGGCTCTTTGAAATGTCACGCCGGCGTTAATCAATCCAAAAGGCATCCTTCTATAGGCGAAAGTTCCCCATTTAGTTCTGAACGTTGTCTTCAACCTATCTTCCTCAGCCACTAACACCTAGTTGTAGCCAGAGAATCCGTCTAACAATGAAAACAATTCAGAACCGGAAACCATTTGTAGCAATTGCTCCATGGGAGGCACCGGATAGTTGTCTTTCTCTGAGGCGTGGTTTAAGTTTCTGAAGTCCATGCACAATCTGATTTCTCCCGACTTCTTTCTTACCGGCACCAGATTTGACACCCACTCTGAATGCTGAACTTTAAAAATAATCCTAGCGTCCAGCAATTTTTTCACCTCGCTTTGAATCAGTGGCTCCAATTTGGGGTGCATCTTCCTTAACAGCTACTGATATGGCTTGACACCTGTTTTAATAGGGACGATATGCTTTATAATGCTGGTGTCATAGGTCTTTAAGTCTGCGTACATCCATGCAAAGACATCTTTGTATTGTTTAAACAATTTGAGGAATTTGTCTCTTTCCGCCGGTGAACAGCATTTGCCGAGGTTCACGAACTTGGGATCCGTTTCAGTCCCTAAGTTTATTAGCTCGAACTGTAGCGTTGAGTTGTGTGTCTTCACATTAGCAGGTCTTCTAAATTTTTCGTTCAAGTCAAACATCTTCTCTAGTGTTTTGACCCCTTTGGGGATGAAATTGTCATATTTCATTTCAGCCTGATGTTCCTCATCGTCGATAATGGCCCCTTTAAAAGCCTCGTCATTGGTCAAGCATTCGATTATTTGCTGATCATCGTCAAATACTCGCAAGTTGGTAATCATGTCGGGTACAGACGGCCTGAAAAGCAGTTCAATAGAGCATTTGTTATTATTGGGAACCAACCTGGCGGCTGATGTAGCTAGAAGATCAGCGGCTGCATTTTTTATTCTTGGGATTGAAATAATGTTAAATGCAGGAAAACATTTAAGAAACTCCCATACCTTGTTTTGGTAAGCTTTCAAATGAGGGGAAACACAATGTATTTGATTTCTTATTTGCTTTACAACTATTTCCAAGTCCCCAAAAACTTTTAAATTACTAACCTGTAGCTCGATTGCTTTCTTGAGTCCCTACAGCAATGCTTCATATTCAGCCGTATTGTTAGTAGATTCGAACTCTAATCTACAGGATAGGAAATGCTTATTTTTTTGTGGATCAATGAGGACGCAGCCGGCCCCTGACCCTTCTAACGTTTTAGAGCCATCAAAAAACAAAGTCCAAAACACATTATCTACTGAAACAGAATCTACTCCTACTGCTAAATTTACTATTTTACAGTCAAAATCATCAGCCTGAGAAAAACGAAGGAGATCAGGCTAGGTGTCAGATGTGTCGCTGGCCTCTTCCACTTGATAATTCCCTGGTTCCAGTTCGAGAAAGTAGTTTCCCAACACAGATTCGACTGGTATGTTCTTCTCATTCAATTAAGTAACATTGTGCTTCATGTGAGGTTCTCCCAGAACCTTAATCTGATTGGGACTCCCTTTGTATGGCAGCCAAAGATGTGACCAATCTGAGGCAAAATATCCATTCAACTTAGCTGACCAATTTCTGCTCAACACCAGGCCGTAAGCGTCTGGTATATCAGCCACCATGATGTTAATAACTTGGCATAATCTGTCATCGGATGCTAGGCGGATTAGGACATCTTCCATTTCACCAATCACCTTAACCTCTATCCTATCCAACTGCACCACCCTCCACGTGGATGGCTTAGGCTGCCCATTTATTTTCTTACATACTGATATGGGCATGACATTTATTGACGCTCCTGAGTCTACTAGACAATTGTGCACGTTATGATTAAAGATTTCGAACGTCAGGAGGAAAGGTGGATGTTTAGTTTTAGACATACCTCCGGTACTAGCTTCTCCAATTTCTTCTTCATTTCGAGGCTGATTATCGGCGGGCAGCTTTTCTCATGATGTTTCAAGTGCCTTTAACAACTTTTCTTTCTGCTGGGGTACTTTGCACATTTCAAACAGCGGGACATTTGCCTTTATCTTCTTTAAATCTTCAACAAGGTCATATTCAATTTGTTGTTTAATGGACTGAGATTGATCAGCACTCACCTTCTCTTTATTTGGTTTAGGCAATGTTCTGTTCTATTTAGGATCTTGGCTGGTAATGGTGAATTCCGGAATCTGATCAGCCAAGGATTTATCTTGAAACTTCTTCTTGATATTTCTTTGCAACCTTCAGATTTTTGGGAGCAGAAGACTGTCATCACTAACTATACCTTTGCTTCTAGTTGTCACGTTAGCTTCCCTGATGTCTCTGTGTCTTTGAGTATTTTCCTCTTCTGCATCTAATAAGGAGACCGAATTCCATAATTCCATGGTCTCTTCTTCCTGTTCTTTTGTAGAAGTAGAAGTGGTACTTTCTTTCTTTTCATCATCATCTTCTTCCGTTAATCTCAAATCCAACATCTGGTTCATGACCAATGTCATTGAATTTATCCATTGCGGACAGTTCTTTTCGGAATGATGCTGTTGATGAAAGGTACAGAAATTTTCCATCCCTATCTCAGTCAGATTCATGGATGCAGCTTTTTGAGGAGGAGGTTGGGACTGATTATTTTCCTCCCTTTTCTTATAATAAGGCCTGTAGAACTTATGTGTTTCCTTCTCCTTTTCCAAGTCTATGACCTTATTAGACATCTTTTGCATCATTTTGGCCATACTCTCATAGTCTGGTGCTTTCTCCTCTTTAGGCTTGGTGAACAGTAAAATTTTCCTTCTCTCTCCTCTTTCCCCCAACTATTCCGGATAGTCTTCGATACTTTCTCTTTCCGCTTCCACCACCTCTGCTTCTTCGTAGGTCTCTGTCAAAGTAGGCTTGGCCCTACCTTTAGCAAACATGGCCAAATCTGGACCCAAAGCTGAAGTATAGTACTTAATTAGTACTTTGTCTGAAGGCTTGTCTGTTTCAGAAAAGTTCTTAAGATATGCAGCGAACCTTTGTGTGAAACTATGCACTTTCTCCTTTTTCTCTTTCTTTAGTGCACATAATCCTTTCATAAGGGCTGCGTGAGTCTTTTGAACTGCATACTTACTCCTGAAAATTCTCTCGAAAGTATCCCAATCCGGGATAGAATTAGCAGGCAACCCAAAGTACCAAGATGCAGCAGCTCCTTTGAGGGTATGCGGGAATAGTCTACACACCACATCTTCGTGTTCTCCAGCCCTCAAACCTTCTATTGCCAAGTAGAAACTTTGTAGATGATCATCCACTAGGATCTTCTCATTGGGGTCAAATTTAGGCAGTAACTTCTCAAAGGCTTGAGGTAGGTCATGCAAAGGGGGAGTCAGGTTTAGGGGTGACCTGGATTTCCACACAGGCGGTGGGTTAGGTGGATTAGGAGGTGGGGGCGGAGGTATGTTTGCGTTAACGCCGGCCATGAGTAAAGGTGGTGACTGTGGAGGTGAACCAACAGGGGTATGAACAGGAGAAATGTAAGGGGTTTCCGGGCCTTCTTGATTCAAGGGTAGCTCAACCTCTTGTAAGGAAGTCTCTACCAGCTCTTCCCAGTCTCCAACCAGTACCGAATCTTCCACTATGGGACGGTCTTTCTTCTTGTATTCTCTTCTAGGCAATTCGTGAATAATTGGCAACCCTCCAATCTTCTTTACATAAGCATGGGTGTGTCTTCTCAGATCATTAACAATTTCATTGCGAACAGGATATAGATGTTCTCTGTTTTCTTCTTCCAGAATTGGATTACATGGTCCACTACTTTCAGAACTGTAACCAGCGGAATAATCTCTGAAAAATGGGTTTCCTCGGCCAGCCATGCACTGGCGGCCCTCCTTCTAGCGTCAATTCTGTTGAGGCCTGGAAATTCGCAGGCATCAACAGTAAGGGATTCTCCCCAATCAATGTTCCCAACTAGCCCGTTGACTGTTTGAAATAGGGAATCCGTCCAGTTTGCGGTCCGGCTACCGTAGGTCAAGAAACGAAAACTGAAGCTCTACCGGTTGCGGCCCGGCCCACTGAGTTTTCGTATTTTGACTTAAAGAAATGATATGCAAGTGCCTAACTAAATGCAGGGTGGTGAAGGATGCAAGGAGCATTCACAACGTGATGCGCAGGTTCTTACCTCTCATCTTGCGCTCGCAAGAAACCGAACCAGATACAAAAGAAATAAGCTAACTATCTAAACTATCCCTAGGGAGCAAGGTTATTATTTTGGATGAGCAATACATTTTCACATACATTAAGAGGAATCACAGATAGCTGATACTTCTTCTAAATCACATGAACGCTTACAGATATTTGAATAACCGGATAGCCGATCATTTTATGACAACATTTATTTCTCACAGTGAAAAGTATCCCAAAAACTACTGAAGAACATTTAACCAGGACATAGGTTCAGAACATTAAATACTCTTACAGTAAATGAAAACACAGCTGAAAATGAAATAGTTCCTCTTCAACATTATTCATTGAGTTGCACTGATACATTCCACTTTTCACTCTCTCCGATAGACAAATTGGTAGTTTCCTTTGCAAAATGAAGTAGTTCCTCTTACAAGCAAACATTTACAAAAAATTTCCAGAAGAAAAAGCCCTTTCTCATTCCTACTTCTAAATATTTAAACTAGAACTATTGCCCCTTGGGCTACCTTCCAGCGTGTGACTTTTGAGTTTCTTCAACGCTTCATATTCCGATCTTTTGTCAGCATGTGATCATGAAACACTTGGTAACTGATCCGTCTCTGGGGCACGCCTTTACAGCTCCGGACTTCGTTCCCCATTCGCCTCATTTCAGTCATACATCCACCAAACGGGTTAGTCTTTCTTCTCGTCGTGGCAGATTGACCGGTCACCTGGAAATTGCCTACATTCAATTTAAGAGCATGATTTAAACAACAACTATTATCAATTAACCATCATTCCACAAGGAAATGGCCGAGCGAACCACATCCGGGCCTGGCAATATTCTATGGTCACCGGCGGGAAAATTCAAGTCGGCCGTCAGATGTAAGTGAGCTCGCAGGCTAGAGGGTTCAGCCAGCTGCAACGTCAGATGAGGCTTGAGTCGCGGCCAGGCGAAACGCGGGCGGGATAGGCCATAAATCGGACGTCAGACGGTTTTAGCTTCGGAAGTCGGAAGACTCTAGGAGCCGCAACGGCGGAGGAGGAGAGCTAGAGGATACGCGGAATGGAGGGGAAGAACTTAGTCGGACATCAGAAGAGACTCAAATCAGAAGCTGACTATCTCTTCCCGGCCGCAACGGCAGGCGAGGAGAAGCTACGGACAAGCGATTTGTAGTTAACCTAAATCGGGCGTCGGACGGTTTTAAGAAATCGGACGCTAAAACAATCTGGGAGCCGCAACGGCGGCGGGAGAGAAACTCACAGCTCCCGACCTGGAACTAAAAGGGGGCCGATTACAGAAAAAAAACAAAGTATTCAAACAGCTTTAAACATCAGGCACAGCTAGGTTCGTTCTTTCCATGAAAAGGCAACTCTGAAAAACAAAGATTTCCCCCTTTTTCGACCAGTACACCGGCATCCATGACTCAAACCAAACTGAACGAGGAAAACATAAACCGAATGACATTCATCTTCTAAGTAAAACGAAAAACAGATATTCCAGAGAGACTCAAGTCTTTAACGATCAAACCAAGTAAAATGATGAGGAGGGGCCCAGAGTTTAAGTAAAAATAAATTCGGGGAGAACGGTTGTGGCAGCAACAGGAGGGTGATTCTATTAATCGGAAGTCTAATTCTGGATATGTATTCATGTTTGGAGGTGAACCCATTTTTGGGTCTATCAAAAGGCAGGCTCTCATAGCACTATCTTCAGCAAAGGCTAAGTATCGAGGAGCGGTGAATGCTTGCATCCAAGAAGTTTGGTTGCAAGGCATTCTTTCAGAGTTTGATCTTGGTAGTACTTTGTCCATTGTCCTCTTTTGTGAAAATCAAAGTGCTATTAAGATATCCATAGATCCAGTTACCAGGAAAAGGACCAAGCATGTAGACATCCACATGCACTATATCAGGGAGCTAGTGCATGACAGGACCATCATTCTGCATTACTGCCCGACTGGAGAGAAAATTGCAGACATCTTCACCAAGAGATTTTCAAAAAAGAAGTTCACTTACCTTCGTTCACTATTGGGGGTGAGTTCATCAGGGTGATTCAGACTAATTTCAGTGTTCAACTTGAGGAGGGGGGGGGGGGGTTGGTTCCCACTAGGTTTACCCTCTTTTCCTCACTTATTTTGTTTTGAGCATGGTTTCAGTTTCAAAATTGTATAGGGTAACCTATGGCCTTAGTTTCCAGGGCCCTAGCATTTTTATGCATTTATGTTTTCTAAATCCTCCTAAGTATAGCTTAAGGGGGGGTGTTGGAGACATTTACCACCATACACACTCTTTTTGGTCAATTTGGCCTAGTTAAACAACTATCCTAAGTATTATTGACTTAATTGACATCAGAGGAGCAATAGATGACATCAGCTAGATCACACCCATGCCTACCTTCAGTCAAGGAGGCTAACTTAGCCATCTCCTACATTTGGGGAGGGTAACTAGAGCACTTCAGGGGTGATATGAGTGTCATTAATGCCCCATATTGCTAACTAATGGTTACAATCAGTCAAACAGAGCAATGAAGGCACCCTCCATCATTAAATTGATTATTTATTGATTATTTAATGAACTGGAGTCAATAGGGGCGCCTCCAACCACTTCTGATGTTCAGTTACACTTCAATTAACCTCATTGGGGTTCATTGGAGTCATTGATGCACTACCACTTAATGGTTGGCTTGCTATGACATGTGTCTGACCTACTTTTAGTTAGACTCAGTCATTTATTGCACTCCAACTTTAGTTAGGGCTCAATTGAGTCAATTAGGATTTTGATCAGTGGTTAACTTGAGTGTTGACTGTGGCTTACATTCAGTTAAGCTAGACTCACTCATTCAATTCGAATGACCTACTTGGGAATTCCAATTGCTTTGTCATTCATGCTTACAGCATGATCATTGTATTGTATTACTCATTCTTTGTGTGAATATACAGAGCGGATACTCATTCTGTAGCCCAATTACACCATTTTCATGACTTATTGTTATTAATATTTGATCAGACTTGTGTTTACTCCCTAGATCACTGTGTGATATTAATAATGCCCCTTTCTATATGTAAGAAGATTAATTCCACATATGAAAACTTTCCTATTCAGATTGTGCAATTAGATAAATCTAAGGCTAAAGTGGTAGGGAGGCTTAGAAATGTTCTTCTAAGACTATCTATAGATCCTCGGATTCACCAAACAATCGATATTGTGATTACGGATATTCGAGAGACCTATCGTATGTGGCTGAGTCAGGATTGGTCATAGAAACTTAAAGGTTACTTTGCTACTAACTGGTCTCATTTGTGGTTGCCTCTTAATGGGAAGCCTAATAAGCTCAAAGTTGATAGAGAACCTTTCATGAAATAAACTGTAACTGATCTCGATGGTTCCAACGAATCTGTCTCCTTCTTTAACAATCAAATTGAACATTTCACATTTAACACTTTATTTGGAGACTTACCTGCTGATATATCACCAATAGAGAATGAGCAGAAACACTCTCAGGTAACTCATCTTACATCTGTTCCTTTCTCTAGTAGTGTTGTTCATAATTTATATAATGTAAATACCAATTTCAGGATTGACCCCATAGTTTGGACCTTGTTTTTTGATGGCTCCATGTCAAAGGAGGGAGCAGGCACAAGATGTTTACTAATTGATCCAAAAGGAATCAAAACAATGATCACTTACAGGTTGGAATTTAAATGCACGAATAATGTTGCTGAGCATGAGGCTTTGGTCCAAGGACTTAGGAAAGCTGTCGATATGGGAGCTAAAGAAATTGAATGTGTCAAAGACTCGGAAATCATAGTGAAACGGTTATGCAATCAAATACACTGTTTGTCTCTGTGCTTAGTAAATTATCAGAAATTGATCATGGATATGACTAATTCCTTTTCGGCATTTAACATTAAATATGTTCCTAGATCACAGAACTTTGATGTAGATCTATTAGCCAATACCGCATCAAGGATAATTATGCCCGAAGGTTTGTCCCCACAAACTTTCTCTATTGAATTGATGTACATATCCTCTATACCAGACAAAGTCATGAGTTGTAAGGTGTTTGATGATGACCATCAAATACTGGATTTCCTGTTAGCTCAAAATACCTTTGAAGGTATGGCGATCGACGAAGCTAATCATGAGAAGTCTTTATCTGATCCTTGCAACATTATCCCCAAGTTTGTCACCAGTCTTGAAAAGTTCTATGATTTACAGGATAAATTCAGGAAGACCACCAATTGCAAGGCTCAGAGCTCAACCCTGAATTACACTCCTATTAACCTCGTATCGGAGCAAGAACCTCGGTGTATTAACCTTGGAATTCACTGCTCCCATGATGAACGAAAAATTTTCATTAAGCTATGGAGGGATTTTAAGGACGTTTTTTCCTGGACATACGACAAACTCCAAACTTTCGACACTACTGTCATGCATCATAACATCCCTATGAAACTTGATGTATAACCCTATCAGCAGAAATTGAGGAAAATGCACCCCATCCTGGAGCCTTTGGTCAAGAAAGAACTTGACAAGATGCTCTCGGCTAGGATCATATTTCCCGTTAGGAACACATAATGGATAGCTAATTTGGTCCCTGTTTTCAAGAAGAATGGGGAGATCAGACTCTGCGTAAACTTCAGGAACCTCAACCGAGCCTATGAAAAATACAACTACCCTATTCCTCCGATGGAACAGATCCTACAGAAGGTATCCAGATCAGTGATGTTTTCACTACTAGATGGTTTTTCTGGATACAACTAGGTCCTAATGGCACCCGACGACCAACTCAAAACTGCCTTTCGAATCCCTTGGGGAAATTTTGCATATAGACGAATACCATTTAGATTAATAAATGCAGGAGCCACGTTCCAGAGAGCTATGGACATAGCTTTCAGGGGCTTGATACATAGCTCTATCATGGTTTACTTAGATGATGTAACAATCTACTCTAAGAAATGAACAGAATCATTTGCTTGCTCTGTGACAGGTATTCGAGAGATGCAGGAAATTCGGCATTTCCCTCAATCCAAAGAATTCCATCATTGCGGTAACGGAAGGTAAGCTATTTGGTTTCATAGTATCAAAGGAAGGTATGGTCATCGACCCAGAACATGTTGACACAATCTCAAAAATCGGCCTTCCTAACTCTTGAAAGGCGATGCAGTCATTCTTGGGTAAGATTAATTTCATTCGAATATTTGTTCCCAATTTTGCTCAAGTAGTTAAACCCCTGCAGTTTTTAGTCAAAAAGGATGTACCCTTCTAGTGGTCCGAAGAATAGAAAAAAGCAATTACTGAGATCTAGAAAATCATAGCAGAAGCACCTGCTCTTATGCCCCCAGATTTTAGTAAAGAATTTATATTGTATACGTTTGCTATTGACTTTTCCTATGCAGCTGTCCTAACATAGAAAAACCATGAGGACGCTGAGATCCCCATTTCCTTTATGAGTTCTACATTTAAAGGAGTTAAACTAAATTACTCCCAGGTTGACAAGTAGGCCGACACTGTATATAAATCAATAAAGCACTACAGGCCTTATCTTTTAAAGTCGAGGACCAAAGTGATCATTCCCTATACGGTCGTTCACAACGTCCTCATCCAAAAGGAGTTGGGAGAAAAGAGAGCTCACTAGATGACTGCCCTTCAAGAATATGATCTAGAGATCAAACCTGCAAAAATAGTTAGAGGACAAGGTTTATGTCAGCTCACCACCCAGTCAAACGATCCTTAGCAACAACACACTGATTGGGAGAAGGAAGAGGCTATTCCTATAGGTTGTATGAATGCACTTGAAAATGCAGCATTCGAATGGTATGATCACATCAAATTATTTCTTCATAATGGGTTTGCTCTTGAAACCCTTAATGATCCCAAAAAATGTAGAGTGTTAAGGATGAAATCTGCTCCTTATCAGCTTATTGATAACGTTTTGTTTAGGAAGAATTATGATGGAATATTTCTCAAATGCTTGGAAAGGGATCAAACTAATGATTTCTTGTTTCAATTTCATGCAGGGCCTGTAGGTGGACATTTTTCAGGAGACACAACGGCTCACAAAATTATCAGGGCAGGATACTACTGGCCTACCCTATTCAGAGACGCCCATGTATTTGTACGAAAGTGTGAGTCTTGCCAGAAGTACGCTGGCAGAGTCAAGAAACCTACTTATCCTTTGCATCCAGTAGCAGTCCAATTCCCATTTCAGCAGTGGGGGTCGGATTTTGTCGAATCCATAAATCCTGTATCCTCATTATAGCATAAGTACATCTTGACCGCCACTGACTACTTTACAAGGTGAGCTGAAGCAGTCCCATTAAGACTATGTAACATAAGCCAGGTAATTTCCTTCCTAGAAAATCAGATAATCACCAGGTTTGGCACCCCCGAGTTCCTTTCTTTTGACAATGCCTCATACTTCCAGTCCATTGGCTTGACTGTCTTTGCCCTTGAAAAGGGTATCAAGCTTAAATTTTCCACTAATTACTATCCTCATGGAAATGGGCTTGCAGAGTCCTCAAACAAGAACTTGATAAGAATTCTTAAAAATACAGTGGCTTCACATCAGAAGAATTGGCACGTCCAACTTTATTATGCTCTTTGGGAAGATCGAATCACCCCAAAGACAACCCTTGGTAACTCCCCATACTTCCTTGTCTATGGTAATGAAGTTTTCCTGCTTGCCAATTTCGCCATTCCTTCATTATTATTGGCCCAATATGTTCAAGAAAGTGACTCTTCCCCATTACAGCAGAGGATTGATTCTCTGCTCAAGTTAGAAGAGGATAGAGAGAAAACCAAGAATAAATTTTACCAACATCAGCAGTTGGTTAAGAAGTGGTTCGATGAGAGGTCTTCTTCAGATAGAGACTTCTCAGTAGGAGATCTAGTGCTGAGGTGGGACAAACAACACAAGGATAACAAAGACCACACCAAGTTTCAACGTCTTTGGCTAGGACCATTCATTATTACAGAAAATATTGGTCCTAGTATGATTCGACTACAAACACTGGAGGGTGTTGTTGACACTTATCCAGTGAACACTTTTCTACTCAAGAAATATTTTGCTTGAAGAGGTCTTACAATCATGTATATAGGTTTGGTGTGCTATTTTCCTTTTATTTTTTGAATATTTGTGATATTGTTAATTTTGGTAATATCTACACATTTGGCAATAATGAGATTTCAGTTTTCTCAATATTCAATACTCTCAACTGAAACAGACCTGACAGTTTCTATCTTTTCTAACTCATATCAAGATGTGTTATATTTGAATGATATCCATATTTACAAAAAAATTGTATTAATGCCCTCTCATCCAGGTTAACATCTTCTACATGTGGTACTCTGATGATGATAGTTGTGGAAGGAAAGGTTCACCCTGTCTAAGGTCTCATTAGGGCACTGTGGCATATCTTTATAGCCTGGTCGGTCTTACTCTTTGGGATTCATAAATGACAATATACTTTATCATGTGGATTACAAGATGAGGGGTCTCATCATGAGCCAGCTCATGAGGTTCATAGGTGCTCAGTGGAATAACATCTTTGCCATTTAATGTGGGGAGATGGATTCTAGTTCTCTGGAAGATGGGAGATCCTATCATAGGTCGGCCCACTCATGATATACAGAGCATCAGTGAGTGATGATGCCTACATATGGACACCAAGCCATGGCAGTTTCTTGTAATTCATGTTTGACATTAAACCCCAATCAACCCCCAAACAAGAAAGCATTGTACATCAGGAAGAGGGGATCCTGTCTAAGGCCAACCTCACTATGATCATGGGATTGATGTTGGACTGAAACTATCACCAAATGGTTCCCAAGCCATGACAGTTTCTTTCATCCCTATAGCTGGAAGACAAGAGGTCTCTTTACCGAGTCGGCTTGTTTAGTTTCCAGGTCATGCTTGTGAATGGCACTGATCACCAGAACATGGGGCAATGGTCTTGTGTCATTGCAATCTTGCGTTTGCATTCAGTTTAAAAAAAAAAGATGGGGAAAGAATAAATTATGGTTAAGAGGCCCTGTGTGAAAACCAAAGTGGTAAAGGTCTGATTTTAGGTTCATCTTTAAACTGCATGCCTATGTCAGCCTTAGTTCAGATGACCCTATCCTCCAATGACATTTGAATCAGAGGTGCATTTTATTTTCATGACCTTGGATGGGAGTACATTAATAATTTCATTACTTTCTAGTTGGTTACATTCTTATATCAACATTACTTGAGATTTAATCATTTTCCCACTGACAGTTTTAATTAGAAAGGATTATTGTTTTGCAAAGATAAATGGTTCTTCCATCCAGTCGCCATTTGTTGTAGGTACAACAGATCCCATGTCATTTTGACATGGGAGCCCAATCGCACATACGAATATTACTTGGTAAGACTCTTCATAATCTTAAATGGTTTCATTAAGATTTTTATTTTTGACTCTTGGGATTCCTTAACCAAATTTCCAAAAATCCATGTTTGATTTCTTTGTTTTAATACAAAATGATTGGGTTTTTTTTTTGATTGTTTTTTCCATCACACATCCCGCAGCTCGTAAGTTGCGGAATGCGGGAAACCTTTTATTTTGATATTTCATATTTTAGGCCCGCATCCCGCAAATGCAGAATGCAGGGAAGTTTTTATGTATGTTTATTTTAGTCAACCCACATCCCGCATCCTGCAACTTCGAAATGTGGGTTGCAGGGTTATCATTTGTTTTTGTTTTGGTTTGCGTATTTCCTCATTTTGCATCCCACATCCCGCAAGATGAAGAATGCGGAGTGCGGATCCGATTGAATAATTTTTAGCCATTTTGTTATTCCGCATCCCACAAGTTGCGGAATAAGGGTTCCAGAATGATTGATAAACCTGCGATTTTGTTTTTGATTCCGCATCCTGCAAAATTGATCCTGACCGTTCTTTTTCTTTTTACCCTCATCTGACGTTCTATATTATTTCTCAGGAATTATAAATATGATAGTTTTGTTTATGAATTTTCACTGCTTTTACTACTGTAAATTCTTCTGCTGTGTGTTTTTACCTACATATTTTACCACATGATTCCAACAACATTTGCTACAGTTTCAGGTTGGTTAGCGAGTCATTTTTTACAATTTGAACTGTTTACTGTGCTTCCTGTATAATTCAGTTTTAATTTCTAGTACAAGTATTCAAAATTACACATGGCTACATCCAAAACCCCCAGACTTATGAAGAGTAAAACTCTTCAGAAGGACATGTTCACCAAAGACCCAAATTTCGGTGTCTTTTCTGATACTAGTAGCCGAGTAACTGAAACTTATCATCTAGATTGGTCTTGGGTCTACTCTATCTTCGATAATAATGACCTTTTCGATATCCAGAATGAACAACTTGTTTATGAGAGAATCAGAGATTCTGGCCTACATAAGATTGCTGCAAGACCGACCATCCTACCTTATAACGATGATGTTATATGGATTGTAGACCATGCCAATGTGAAATACCGTTCTTTCAATACCAATACTGGGTCTCAGCTAGCCAATTTCCGCCCTAAAACCTTTGTCAGGATTTATGCTCTTAAACCTTATACCCAGCTCCTTGATGCACACTTTGTTAAAACCACCAAATCCAAATTCAATTTCGACCAAATGCTTAAATCCTGGATGACTGAGCCACGCAAGTTTTCCAAGAGGAAAGATGAACTGTACCCTGTCGAATGGTTTAAAGAGCCTTACTCTCTGCTTGCAATGATATTATGCAGGCTTTATGGTCTTCCCAACTGTTCTTTCTTTAAAGAGGAATGGGCTTCCATCGCTCATCATATCACAACCACCGGTGAATCTTTCCCCTGGGCCTCAATCCTATCACTGGAAATTAAAAATGCCATACAAGAGTTCCAGAAAGCCACTTCTAAGAAAAAGCCCAATTTTTATGTCACTGCCTTTATTGTAGACATATTTTGTGCTGATTTCCGTTACCCTAATTTGGGATGGAGTTGGGAATTACTGGCACCGCTTGTACATATTTACCATTATGAGCTCTAGGATAGTAACTATGTGACTAGGTTCTATGATATATGTGAAAGTTTTCTTAGCAGGGTGTATTTTCTTATTTTTAACAAGGAAGCCCCTGTATTCTCACCAGAAGAAAAATCTCTCATAGCCACTATGGGAGACTGGTATGTGGGTGAATCCTTCACCTATATCAGGGTTTATGGCAGCAACATTGCTCACATGTTTCCCAATGTTGTGCCAGACAGGTTGGTCTTAGAAGAGATCTCATTTCAAACAGTTACAGAGGGGATCTACAAGAAATGTGCTGCACTGAAGAGGAAATTTTGGCCCAAGTTTCCCATTACCCTTGGATCCATGAGTGTACCCACTTCAACTTGGGCATCGGAGCTGAGTGACCACATCATGTCACTTAAAATTGGTTTTGCAAGCAAAAGATAGCATGATCCCAAAGGGATCTTTGATTTACCCTTAAAGAATAATCATTTTAAAGCAGTATATGTTCACGAGGAAATTCCTAATGATTTCATTTATCGCGGAGTGGATACTTTCTCTAAATTCCTGGCTAGGGCTAAGAGCAAAGAAGAGCATAGCCATATCTTGTAGTACCAGAAGAAGATCAGAAATAGGGTAAAACATTACAGGTCTATGGAATTGGACATCTTGGAGAGGATGACAAGAGACAAGGAAGAAAGAGAAGCTCGAGCTGCAACAAAAGAGGCTTTGGTATCCAAAAATGCATCTGTGGAAACCAGCTCAGGCTTGGATAAAGGGAAAGCTCCCATGGGAGAAATTCCCCAAACATCTGTAGAACAATAGGTTAAGGATTATTTGCAGACTTCTGAGCAGATAAAGCAAAAGCTTAATAGAATGATTTCAGCGCTAGATACACAAGAAATTGCAACCTCTTAGTCAGTTGAAGTTACCTAGTTATCCACTGTGGTTGAAAAGATTCAACCTGGACAAACTTAGGTTGAAGACAAACTTTTTAAAAAGGCAGAAATTGTCAGTTTGAAAGAAGCACTAGAGCAGCTCAAGAAACAACATGAAGCCAAGCAGGGTGAACTTCAAGAGAAGAATGCTACTCTCGGTGAAGAGATGCAAGAGGAAAAGAATGACAATATCACTTTGGTTCAAAAGGTTGCAATGTTAGAAAGGAAAAATGAAGATGCAACTGCAAGTGTAGCTTCATCCTCATTTTTCAAATTTTCTCAAGAAGAGTTTAAAGAACTTGCCATCAAAACTAATAGAGAACACTATGATTTGGTATGTGAGTTATTCAAAACCCTAGCTGATATATTTGAGACTCACATGGTGTTTGATAAGATGTAAGTTGTCTTGGAAGACTTAATTGAGAAAAGACACCAGGCTTCGAAATCTTATGATAAGGTCACATATTGGCAGAGGTACATGAAGGACAATCCTGATAATATCACTCTTCTTTCCACTTTTCAGTTTAAAAGAGCCAAAACTATTTTGAGAGCTTAGGAAGACTTGGATGATATAGTGGTTGAAGCCATAAAGAAATCTCAAGCTATCTATGGTAGAAGATGGTATGCAGTTGATAATATCATGACAGAATTATCCTTTCCTACCATGGTGCTTATTGAAAAGGCAGGTCCATTTGGACTGATGATTGAGGAGGTAGAGCAACCGAAGGGATGGCCAGGAGGAGAAAATCAAGGAACTTGAACACATCAGCATACACGATGTAGAGCAGTTAATCAAACAACCATTTGCAATACAAAGCAAGATCCTTGTATGCATCCGATTTTGGCATAAGTTGGCTAAGAATGAGGTCGAAGATTATAAGTGTAATGCTCAACTTGGTATAGAATATGCTACTTATCCAGATATTGAGGAGTTGCTACGAATTTGGGGGTTGTGGAAATATTTCTTAGGATATTAGCCTTCTTTAGGTTTCTGATCCCCTTTAGAGCGAATTCTATTGTTTGTAATAATTATTTAAGTGAATGATCTCTAATGTATCGAGGAATTTTGACTTTTGGAAGGGGAAACTGATACAAGGGATCGAATAACAATTCAGTTTTTGCCAAGTTTTTTTGTAATTTGTTACATAGAATTCTTATTAAATACAGTGTTGCATTTCTTATCTCTTGTACTTGATCTATCAAATTTCTTTGACATGTTTTAGTTTTCTTGTTCCAAATGCTCATATAGTATTGTAAGTCATTTGTAATTGATTAATGTGTTTATTTAAATCTGATTTATCTATGTTAATTATAAATACATTGATAAAGCCTCATGAAATTTCTTTTATGAGCTGTCTTTATCTATTTCTGTAAATGTTTCAGCAGTAAAAGTTTCATAGCTTATAAGTTGGTTTTTCAACTAACTTGAGCACTTGTAGGTTATCTTGAATGGTTTAATATTGGTTTACTATTATTTTAATTTTCATTAAATGATTGTAATTTCAGTAAGTACAGTTTTATCTTATTTACATTTTGTCAATATGATAAATTGCTTGTTCTTCACATAACTCAACACAATCTGTAATCCTTCAACACCTTCTCGAAGTAGCTCAGATTTAGATTAGGTTTCTTCTTCCTAGTTAGGTTTTATCTTGCCTTTTTATTTTCTCAACTCTTTGTTTTCCATTCTGGAAAACAGATCCATTCTAGATCAAATTCACCCATAATCCAGCGGAGGCTATAAAAGTATCTGTGGGGTATTACCATACCAAACAGCTCGAGGATAGAACATACCTGCATGGGATTGTTTGAAGCCTTTGGCTGGGTTTTCTCCGTGTGTTGAAAGCCTTGAACACCCTTATCAACCACATACACATTTGGGGATTCAACAATAAGGCAATCTCACAACGTCCAAAGAGATGAAATGATGGGTCAAGTATCAAGGAACGTCCCTAGAATTTATGCAGCGCTAGATGACAATTAGGAAGATCATCAATCAACTGTGGTTGAAGTTGAAGGTAAGATTGTTGAGCAATTTTTTTCTGTTTTGATCGACCCTGGATCTACTCACAATTATATCACTCCTAGAATTGTTGAGATTTGTTCTTTTAAGAAGTTAAAGCATAGCAAATCATGGTTAATTCAACTAGCCACTGGAACCAAGAGAAAAGTTAGTGAAGTGGTAGAAAAATGTCCATTAGTCATGGATGGGTTAGTAAACTATGAAAAATTGAATGTTCTACCACTTGGTTCCTATCATATTCTCATTGGAATGGATTGGTTGGAAGCACACAAAGTTAATCTTGACTGTTACAATAATAATTTTGAATGCATGGATGAAGAAGGAAATTCAAGGGTTGTAAGAGGCATTCCGAAGGTGATTTCTGTTAGGCATATTTCAGCAGTGCAACTGAAGAAGTTCTCTAGGAAAGGTTGTAGAGTGTATGTGGCCCATGTTATGGAGGCAGCAGAGAATGAAACTCCTAGGTTGGAGGAATTTCATGTATTGCAGGAATTCAGGGATGTTTTCCTGATGAAATTCCCACGAAATTCCATGGCTTCCTCCAAAAATAGACATTGATTTTACAATTGACCTTGTTCCTGGAGAAACACCAGTGTACAAGACACCCTATAGGATGAGCACACCAAAATTGCTAGAGCTAAAAATGCAGCTGTAGGAGTTGTTGGGAAATAAGTATATCAGGCCAAGTGTGTCCCCTTGGGGAGCACCAGTTCTGTTCGTGAAAAAGAAAGATGGTACACTCAGGTTGTGTATTGATTGCAGAAAATTGAACAAGGTTACTGTGAAGAATAGATACCCTTTACCTCAAATTGATGACCTTTTTTTTATCAATTGAGAGGAGCAAAGGTATTTTCCAAGATTGACTTGAGGTCTGGTTACCATCATGTAAGAATCAAAGATGAAGATATTCATAAGACAACCTTCATAACAAGGTATGGACACTATGAATTTGTAGTGGTACCATTTGGTCTCACAAATGCACCAGCTACATTTTTGTTTCTCATGAATAGTGTTTTCAGCAAGTATCTGGACAAGTTTGTTCTTGTCTTCCTAGATGACATTCTTATTTATTCTAAGAATGAATAGGAGCATGAAGAACATTTGAGAATAGCATTTAATTTTCTAAGGGAGCATAAGTTGTATGAAAATTTGAGAAAATGTGATTTTTATAAAGATAAAATTCATTATTTGCGTCTGCATTATCTCATAGGAAGGAACATCTGTGGACCCTAAGAAGATTGAGGCCATCACAAATTAGCCAACCCCAAGAAATGTGATAGATGTGAGGTATTTTATGGGACTTGAAGAATACTACAGAAGGTTCATTGAAGGGTTCTCCAAGGTTTCACCCTCAATTACTTCTTTACAAAAGAAGGGGATAAAATTTGAATGGACACCAAGATGTGAAGAAAGCTTCCATCAGTTAAAGAATCTTCTTACAAGTGCACCAATTTTGAAAATTGCAGACTCAGAAAAAGACTTTGTGGTGTGTATTGATGCATGTAATCAAGGACTTGGAGGAGTTCTTATGCAAGAAAACCACGTGGTATGCTATGAGTCAAGAAAATTGAAGGAGCATGAGAAGAACTATGCTACTCATGATTTAGAACTTGCAACCATAGTACACGCTCTCAATATGTGGAGACATTACTTAATGGGCAGAAAATTTGAGTTAAGGATAAAACATTGTGGTATAAAGTATTTTTTTGATCATCCAGCTTTAAATGATAGGAAATATATATGGCTGGAGTTTTTGAGTGAGTTTGATTTTGAAATCAAACACATAAAAGGAAAAGAAAAAAAAGTGGATGATGCACTCAGTAGGAAGGTGCATGAAATGCATGTGACATCTCTTAGTATTTCCAACAAGATTTGAGACAACAGATTGTTAATCATTCTGTTGAGGTTGAAATGTATGTGTAGATAAAGGACAAGTTGCAGTAGAAAAGCCTTGAAAAGAAGTATGAGGTATATAAATTGGAAGAAGATGAACTTCTTACCTATAAGAACATAATTTATATTCCAAATGTGGTAAACTTGAGGAGAATTATTATGGATGAAATCCATCAAGATCCATATTCTGGTCGCCCAGGATATCAGAAGACAATTTCTACAACCAGAAAGCAGTATTTTTGGCCAGGAATGAAAAAGGACATTTTTGAATATATTTCTAAGTGCATGAAATGTCAGTAGGTGAAGGTTGAGCATCAACAACCAGCGGGTTTATTGCAGCCTTTGGTAGTCCCAGAATAGAAATGGGAAGTTATTTCCATGGATTTTATTATAGGATTTCCAGTGACTTGGAGACAAAATGATTCCATCATGGTTGTGGTGGACAAGTTGACAAAGGAATCACATTTTATACTAGTTAAGTCCACGTATAAGGCTAATTCCATTGCAAAAATTTTCATGAAGGAAATTTTTAGATTGCATGGATTTCCTAAGGCAATAATCTCTAACAGGGAAACCAAGTTCACTTCCAAGTTTTGGAAGAGTCTGTTTTCAGGTTTGGGTACAAATTTGAACTTCAGCAGTGCCTACCATCCTCATACTGATGGGAAAACAAGGAGAGTGAATCACGTGCTTCAAGACATGCTTCGCATGTATGTGATGGACAAACCATCCAAGTGGGAGGATTATTTACACTTGGTAGAAATTGCATATAATAATGGACAACAAGCATCATTGGGAATGAGTCCATATGAAGTTCTGTATGGAAGGAGGTGTAGGAAACCAATGACTTGGGATAATCCAGTGAACATAATTGTGCTTGGTCCAGAATTGCTCAAAGAAATGGAGCAAGATGTTGCAAAGATCAAGAAGAACCTGAAAGTAGCCTAACATAGATAGATAATCTATGTAGATAAGCATAGAGTGCACAAAGAATTATGTGTTGGGGATCATGTTTACCTTAGAGTGAGGCCAAGGAAGAGTTCCTTGAAGCTTGGAAGCTGTGCCAATTTTTCACCTAGATATTGTGGGCCTTTTGAAGTGCCTGAAAGAATAAATCTAGTTGCATATAGACTTTCATTTCCTGCTAGCACTGGAGCTCATAATGTTTTTCATGTTTCTTTGCTTAAGAAATATGTACACGATCCTAACCATGTGATAAATTGGGATGTGATCTAGGTGGAACCCTAGGGAGAGTTCCAAACTGAGCCATTATACATCCTCAACAAGAAATTCATAGTGCTCCAGAATTGATCCATTGTATAGGTAAAGGTTCAGTGGAAGCACTACGGTCCGAATGAGGCTATGTGGGAGCTGGAGGATTCCATGTGACTGGCACATCCAATTTTTATTCAATTTTGTAAAGCACTGAGGACAGTGTTAATTAAGGGGGAGGGGAACGTAACATCCTGGTTTTGAACCCATGGTATTCAAATTGTACATGATGTATATATTGTATTTAAATCATGAAGAGGAGCTCAAGGCCAAGGCCCTACCATTGATTTGGTGTTTTGTGTATCGGTGATCAAGGTTGATGATGATGGGTATAGTGCTAATTCAAGAACATTAAATTTTGAGATATCACATAAATATGCAATTTAATACCAGGACTAACCATGCACTGCAACGTAAGAGATGGGGGCATAATTTCACAAGGAATAGGGAGGGGAGTTATTCAAAATCCTAAGCCATAAGGTGAGACCATATGTTAATGGGGGAACCCATAAACCCTCAACTACCATTTTTTCCTCTGATCTCAATCATTCAATTCTTCCAGAAGAGCAGTTGAGGCAGTTAATGCCTTTGGCAGAGCAAGGCATGACAATCAGTTTCGTGTTTGAGCTTACATGTAGCCTACAGTCTAGGAAGCCACATTATTTCTTCTAAAGTAAGTAAGCATGTGGATACATTCCAATCCATCTTTCCCTCGATCGTGAGAAGGTTTTGTTGTTGTTATGGGTGGTGGTTTTTCATTCATCCTTATCCCGTAGTCGTGATTGTTTTGGTGGAGCATTTAGATGTTGTTGATTATGAATTGTTCACTCTCCTGAGTCATGGAACATGTTTTTATGTAGTGTTTATTTGTGTTACTGAGTGGTATGCATGGTCATATGTGTTACAGTTTGGATCCTTGTGTTGTTGTGTTACCTTGTGATTGTTGTTATGTGTACCTTGGTTTGGGTATAAACTGTATGCAATACTTAGGAGTGGAAGAGATGCCAAATGGGATTGATAAACCTAGTGCAGAGAGGAACCTCATGAAAACATAAGAGTGTCTAGTGAATCTTCTATGCATGCCTTGAAGAGAACGGGAAGAGAAGGCATAGCCCAAGGGACTGTGTAGCAGAGAAGGGGATGATTCCTTGTGTTGGGGTGCAGGTAATGAGGATTCCAGGCCAGATAGATCTTGTGGAGGTGTCCCTAGCTCTTGAATGAGCCACTAGCTTAGCCGAGCCACTAGCTTAGCCATTCTTCCTTTCCACTTTCTTGGCAACATGTGAAACCCAAACATATATTGGCTTGGATGACAGCCTGTGAAACCCATTTGTATATTGGCTTGGCTGGGAATCCTATGAAACCTAATCAGATATTGGATTGGTTGTGTCTTGTTTTGCATTTGGCCATGTGTGATCCTTGGATAAATATCCTATGAAACCTAACTGTTAGATGGCTTGACCGAATAACCTATGAAACCCAGCAGTGAGATGGCTTGGCTGAGTAGCCTGTGAAACCCATATGTTAGTTGGCTTGACTGGTCCTTAATGTGATTGTTGGATTGACTATGTGTAGTATGATAAACCCAACTATTAGTTGGATTGGATGTGTATCCTAATAAACCCATTAGTGTATTGGATTATTTCCTGTAGCCTGATAAAACCCAACTATGTGTTGGCTTGACTAGACAGTCTGATAAACCCAACTGAAGGTTGGTTTGACTGTGTGTGATATGATCTGTATGTCTATGAGTATTTTGTTCCCTAGTTCCTTATGGAATTCAACGTTGAAGTGACATAGCTAGTTGCAGGAAAAATTCATTTTCAAGATAAGTATTCTCTGTTATTCTTATTTATGCAATGTATTTGCTTATGAATGAATTGATTATGATGAATACTTGCTAATGATTTCAATAGATTTTAATGTTGTTAAATGTTCCTACATTTGCATATGTTTTTGCCTTGTATGTTTCAACGCATTTTACTTATGATCATGGAGGCTAGAAACTTGGTTATAGAGTCAGAAGGAATCTGACTTAAGCATTTCCACATCCTGGAATCCTCTCGAGGAAGGCGGAAGGAAGGAGGCGGAGGAGAGAAGTTGAAACAAGGTAGAATGTTGGTTTTATGCACCCCAGAATTTTCTTATGGCAGGCGAAATTCAGAAGCGGAGAAAGACCCATAAATTCCAAGGAAAAAGTGTGTTTTCCGCACCCCGAAATCCGCCTGCGGAAGGCAGAAGAGGGGAGGAAAAAAAGGGGGAAAGGGTTAAGGAGAAAAGTTGTTTTTTCGATTTCCAAGGTCCACAGCGGAAGGTGGAAAGGTGGAATTCGGAAGGAAGAAATTCAATGGACAAGGTGTTCATTTCACGGGTATTTCCGAGGTCCGTAGCGGAAGGCGGAAAGGCGAAAAGTGGACAAGTCAAGGTATCGATTTGTTAGTTTTTCAATTGCAATTTCCCCAATGGAAGGTGGAAAGGTGGGAGGATGAAAGTCATTAAATGATCCCATCAATATGTTGAGTTTCAATTCCCGATTTCCGCAGTGAAAGGTGGAAGGGAAGAAGGAAGAAGGAGGGAAGTGTTTGAATGACTCTGCCATGCATTATGTTTCTGGTTCCCTAATTCCACATCGAAAGGAAAAAAGTGGAATGCGAAGAGAGGAGTGCGGAAAGGACAGGTTCAGTGCAGAAAATGTTTTTCTGGTCACAGAATGGATCTGTCAAGGGAGGAATGACTATTACAATGATGTTTATGCTTAAGCATGAATGTTAAAGGATGTATATGATCCATGACTATGTTAAAGCAATAGTAAAGAGAAATTTTAAATTATTCTACATATTAGTCAAGTGTATGGGCATTGGGTTCATGACATCATGGAAGTAGCATGGTAGCAGGTATTCTACAATGTGGTATCAGAGAGAATTCATACTCGTGTTCATCCCTTATATGCTGACGTAGAGGGGAGGGGACATGACACATCCCTCTTTGATTTAATCAAGTTTCTATGGTTCCTCTTATGACCACCCCTATTCCCATCCCTAGCTTCAGCCTCACTATTGGAGCTTGTTCCAAAAAACCCTTCCCATCCTAGTCTAGGGAAGCCCCACTGCTCAAGAGGTCCAATGAAATGGAAAATGGAAACTTGTCCCTCCTCCCACAAAGATCCGCAGCTTGTAAACCCTAAATTTTTCGATCATCCACCCAAGTCTACCATTGATCCCGATCCATTTACTACACCCTCCACCACCCCACCATGTTCGAACTGTGGTCCATCATAACCTACCTCCACCTTCAATGGTGTGTAAACTTATGCTTCACTCCACCTCTTCCTATTATGAGCATCTCCAGTAGATCCCTCTCCAATGAAAGACTGTGAACCCTCATGAAATAGAAACAATGGAGGGGAAAATAGAAGAAAGTATGAAGAGGAGAAACCCTCCACATGGTGCATAGGAGAAAAAACAACCATTGTGAATCCTTCAACCTAGGGAGGAGGGGAAACCTCCACCTCATCAGGACGGTTACCACCTGTCAAAACCCACATGTCACCCACTTCCACCGGGTCATTGGAATATTCAATATGATCTTCCATACTTCCAGTTAAAAGGATAAAGATATTAGTAAACCCAAGAATTACTTGCAGGTAAAAACCGCACCCAATTCTTGTCCACGAATATAGAGAAAAAGATCTTTCCCCAAGTTAATATGAACTGCCTCCCCACACCATCTTAGCAACTGACCAAGCCGCCGTCAGCAAGGTGTACGGGCTTGGCACTCCTTCAAGGCCCTAGATCTCTAATCTGACGATGCTTTGTCGCATATCCAAATCCTGTATGATCGGACATGCAACAACTATGGAGTCGTAAATACAACGTTTTTGAAGGTGAATATCCGACGAGCGAGAGTCGAAAATTCGATTCTAGAAATGTAAGTCAGAAATTCGATAACTAATTCTACGTTTAAAATAAAAAATAATCAAAATTCAAATTTTCAAATTGAAATCCGACAAAACAATACTTTTCGTCGGATGTCAACGGAGTTTGGGTTGAAATCTTGTTGTGTGAAATGATGCATGTCAAGTGTTTGCCTTTTAGTGCAAGGAATGCTTTGTCATCTACATTGCATTCTCAACATTGTCAGACATCCATTAGGATTTCCTCTTCTTAGTTCCTACACGGAGTCTCCCCTCTCCCATGCCAATTGTTCCCTTGAAGTGTGGGAATTTATGTCATTGGTTAACATCCTGCAAACCAATAGCCTCTAGGGTTTGGTGCCCTAGTTGTTTTAATTTTAATTCAAATTTTGTTAAAAAAAAACTATAGAGAAATTAATTTTGGAATAAAGATATGAAAGGGGCAAAGTGTAATGGGATAGGGAAATACAAAAATAGGTATCTTAGAGAATTAATATTAAACTAGGGAGGATGGTAAAGGTAGCTAGTCCCTGCCTTATGTATATGTTTAAACAGTTTTATGTATTAAGTTACCAGGAGATATGAGTGCAAGAAACCCACTGGCCAATGTGAAGCTTTAGTGCCTAATGACCCAACCGCGTTAAGGTTAAGGCTCTCTTTTAATCCTAAGTTATTCCCTTCCTCTGCTACTGTATAAGTTTATTGTTACTACTATTGTTGCTGAAATTGGATACCAAAAATACCGAGGACCACGAAATCATGATAGACATATGAGATAGTCTGTTCGGGATGGATTGCTTACCTTATCTTTACAGGAGATCAATTCCCTCTAATATGAATAAATATGAAATAGTTCATTCTTTTTTTTATATATGTAATTATATCTCCCTGCCCTTTTATTTTTGTTTTAAGACCATTAAACGCATTGTATAAATGACTAAACTTAAAGAATTCAAAGGATTTACCGGCCATGCCATTTTTGGCACCATTTTTTATTAGAATCTTTAAGCTTTGACATGGATACACCTGGTCTTACAAATATTAAGAACATGTGTATTTTTGTATTGCATTGTTGCATGCCTAACAACCATGTCCTCTCTAAAGCTAGGGTGTCCAAGAGGCCAAAGGAGATTAAAGGAGACTAATGCAAGAGGCCATGAAGGCTATAGCTAGGCTCTCGGTAAGACTGCCAACGAGCCATGCCATTTTTGGCACCATTTGTTATTAGAATCTTGAAGCTTTGATGTGGATACATATGGTATTACAACCATTAAGATCATGTATTCTGGGATTGCGTTGTTGCATGCTTTATAATCGCATCCTCTCTAAAGCTAGGGTGTTGGCCAATACGCTAAAGGAGATTAAAGGAGACTGGTGAAAAAGGACATGAACACTACAAGCTATAGAAGGGCCATAAACTGGACCGATGAGTTTTGGAAAATGTTACATGTATTGTATCAATGATGTTAGGTTCCATTGCTCTTTAGTGATATATTGTTGTGGTGTAAGTAGTAGATGGAGGTGAATTATGTTATTGAGCTAAAGAATGTGGGAACACTTTCTAACAAGATGTTAATAAAATATATTAAATTTAAGAATATATTTGTACACTAACCAACTATGCACACTGACGAGCCTTCAAACCTAATGAGCTTCCACCATTACATTAACACTAGCACAACTGGCACAACTAGAGATTTACTAAATAGTAAATACAATTTTATGAGAAATATTATATTCAGCTTCGATTTTTGGAAATGCTTGTAAATATGAGCACTCATAAGGGATTGGTATATACATAAATACAATTTTATGATAAATATATTGGAAATGCCTGTATTGGCATCGATCCGAAAGATTTGGATGAGCCCTCAAGTGTTGTGCTTTAAATGACAATCCTTTGTCTCCAATAGGATTCATGGTGGAGAGAGATGGATGCGACTATGTATGGAAAACAACCTCACTCACTCATCTACAATGGCAATCACTTTACATGGTACCATACATTCGAGCAGTCTACAATGGCAGTCTCTTCTCACAATATTTTTCGATTAGGGGATGTGGTGAGTTTAGTCTTAATTATAATTGACTTGCACTACTGATTCTTTCAATTTGTTAGAGAAACAACCATGGAATATATGAAAAGAAACACTTATAATATTGGATCAGTTTTGAACAATTCTCAGCAGTGAATGATTGAATAGAGGGGACAATGCAACAAAAAAAATTGTAGAGCATGAGGGAGATGCTTCTGAAAGCAGGAGTTATGGGAGGCGTGGTGAACGATTTCTTTCCTCGTGTGAAGCTGAATGTAACCTACCACCATAAGAAAATAAGCCTTGGTGCAAAATTATAGTTCTCCCATTTCCAATCGAAACATGACAATATTCATTGCGAATTAAAGAATTCTAAGTGGAAGAAGATCTTGAAGGACCGCAAATTCATACAATACCCATTGCGAATTAAAGACAACTAAGTGGAAGAATATCTTGAAGGACCGCAAATTGATAGTAGTAAGTAGGTTCAACTCCTCTCTGGTCATTATATTCGGCAACATGTATTCTTTTATTTGTATTTTTAGAAATTGAAATCTATGTGTTATTTAAAATTTTTATAAATCCACTTAACCAGAGTATGACGGATCCCCGACGCATTTATGGCTGCGAGTATTTGCAATGGTATCCTATAATTTTTCACTCTTGTAAAAATTTTGTTTATAGCACTAGAAGTCCATTTAATTTAATAAAGCATTCATGTCTACATTGCATAACTTGATTGTCGATTGCAATATAAACAAAAATACTGGAAATGTTCCATATCCTATTGTCCAATTAATTTGGACCAGAAGTAAGATCATAAGTAATATATCGTAGTGGAAATGCAGCACTATTGATCTGAAGAAAAATAAATTGAAATGAATTAGATATCATGGAGCTTGATGAGTAACAATAGCCAATAAGAACTGCACAGTATTAATATTAGTGTTATGATTCCACAGAAATATGCTAATAAAATAAATAATAGGAGTACATATTTGTTTCAACCGTGACCAGAATCTAAATGCATCTTGTTTTCTCTTTGTGTGTACCGGATTGAGTCCAGAAGCTTTCACTCGTCCATCCCATTTTGTTCCATTCACTTCATAGTTATTCCTTGTGGTTGGGATACTTGTCTCTGATCCTGGCTGCTAAGTTCCACAATCGAATCTTGCTTCCTCTAGTTGGGAGTGCAATAGGGGTCCCTCTAACTAGGAGTGCAATAGGGGCCATGCCATTCATAGCTAGGGCTCATGGCAGTCATAGCTCTGCAACTCTTGCATCAATGTGGAGGAAGAAGATAACTAAGAACACGTAGTACGGAAATGATGGTGCAGTCATGCTACAGGAAACATCCTACATTACTTAAGCTTGTAGCACATTACTGAAGCCCTGCTACAAGCATGAAAGATGTGAGCTACTTATAGTTGGTTTCCCTCCTCAGCGAGTCTGTCAAGCAGTGCATGCAATACACTACCATAAAACATGTGTCACGGAAAAAAGACACTTGCCATGGCAGTGAAAAATGGTGTTCTTTTGCTACATAGACATATAACAGTAAATGTTAGAAGTAATGCTAGAAGTTATCTAGCGTTACTTGGTTTTATAAAGCTGCATGCAGAAAGATCAACTTTATCATAAGCTTTTTAAGGAAAAATGAACTGTCTGCCTCGATATGAGGCAAAATAAGAAGAAGATTTTGTTGATTGGTTGAAATAACGGTGTTTGCATATTGATTTTCTTATCAAAAGCATTATTTGTAAATGCCTAGTAAATGCCAATACAAACTTAGAATAAAATTTTGAAATTTGTTTCGATTTGTGTACTAGTAAATTGAAAAGGCGACAAGGCCATTTATAGAGTCCTGCCAGCCAATGGCAAGGACTAATAGAGGAAAAAAAGGTTTAGAAAAGTGGATTTTTGATGGGAAAGTCTTAGGAAAAGGTAAGAGATAATGGGAGGACAAAGAGATCCGTTCATTATTTAAATATTCCACGTAAATTTGAAATGGAGGGGTCATGGAGTGAGTAGAAATAAAAGGAATGGGAAGTTAAGGGATATTAAAATAAATAATCGTATGTAAATATATGTGGGGTTAAGGGGATATGTTTAATATTAAGGACGAGGGAAAAGGTAAGGATGTTAAGGGGTATTAAAATAAATAATCATAGGTAAATATATTTGGGGCTAAGGGGATATGTTTAATAATAAGGAGAAGGGAAAAGGTAAGGAAAACTAGGGGAAAGGATAAATTGAATGAAATTAGGGGATTTAAAGGAAATTAGGGGAAAGGATAAATTGAATGAAATAAGGGGAATTAATGGAAAGAAGGAAATTGAATAATGGTGAAAAGGGAAAAAATAAGTTATTTAAATAATGGTTGTGAAGGTTAATGGAAAAGTAGGGGTAATTTTATTTTTCTAAAAACCGGAGGACATTGGTGAAATCAGCATAGAAAGGAAACATGTAATGATTTTTAATTTTATGGACATAGATATGAGGAGGAAAAAAACCAATGGATGCATCTGGTGAATGAATAGAGGACACAACTTGCTGGTTTTCACTCTCAAGACTCCAAATACTCTAGCTTGTCGAATTTTTGATTGACTATCTAAGGGGTCAAACGGACTCGGAATTTGGAAAATAAAATATGAGTGTTAATGGTATGATAAGTGGAATGCAATGATACTAACTACTTGAAATGATGATTCCCATATGAAAAGATGAAAAATCCCCATAACTTTACTTGACCATGACATGGTAATGATGAAAAAGTAACTTTGTGGACTCGCTGAAGGCTCGTATGACAACGAAAATGGTGAAATAAGATATGTATGTGACAAGCACATCAAATTGGGAATTAGGATACTAACATAATGATCTTGCAGAAAATTTTAATTGATTCACTTTTGACATCATCTTCCAACACTTTAAAATATGTCTATGTTGAGCATCAACAAAGGCATGCTTACCATGATGTGCTTAGTCTATTGGAACCCTATGGACATGCCCATCATAGAATTCTTTAGTTGTGCCAAACTCATCATAGCCCACATGATTTTTTTTGTGAATTGACTATCTATGATGGATTCCTCCTCACATGTACCTTAAATATTTGTTGTAATCATAATTCCCTTCATGCCTTATCTATGTTTATGGTAGCGTATTTATTTTATCTTTAGTATCACATGATTCAAGACACAAGGAATAAGATGCCATATGAAGAGGTGTTTTCAAATTTTCCATGGTGTAGGTATATATTGTATTAATTGTGGATATAATCAAGCATGGTGGATTTGATCCTCTCACACTAACTATTGATGTTTTCATATATCTCTCCTAAACATGGGATATTTGTATCGATATAGAAGTTCACGTTACATGTTCAATGAAATCATCAATAAATTTAGCACAATCCCAAAAAATGATTGTGAAAATATTACGTATCACCAAAATGGTAGTGTAAGATGATGATTTCCTCCATTGCTGCTAACATGTCACTAGAAATAGTAGAGCATGCATCCCCTTTTACTTTCCATTGTTGTTGGAGAAGAACAAGTATGTAGAAAAAAATGTTTCTCATACACGTTAATGTTTTTTTGTTTGTCTTCATTAACTTGGCAATGCAATCCATTTTTCTAATGTCATTTAACAAATTATTCATTGTAACCATGAAAATGATAGTGTAAAATGAATATTTCCTCCATAATGCTGGCATATCTTTGAAGCCCCATTATCTATTTATAGTCGATGAAGAACAATGTAATATGTAGCAAATCTAGAATTAATTAGTTAGCTTAACTGACTCCATATTGGTTGACATTCAATAAATGGATTTAATTCATGATACTTAAAACTTACATATACAAATATTGAATGCTTCTTCCATCTTTAAATAATATGGAAATTTGATCAATTTTCGTAATGACCTTAAATGTATGCATAGATCATGGTATTAAAAAAATATGCCTTCTCTATTTTGGGACCATTAATCATGCAACTCTACAAATAAGATATATATCTATGATATAACTTACACAAAATTAGGTGGACTCACTTCAATAATGGCCTCTCATAACATCTTTCAAAGAAGATAGTGGTTTCTCTTACCCTAAGTAGTTAATCATCCTTTAGAAACAATGATTAAAAGTCGAAGTCAATACAATGTCAATACAATGTTCCGAAAGTGGGTAGATTCAAGGATTTGTCTTGTTTTCAGGATATTTGTGCACTAAGACACAAATTGCACAAATATTAGTCAAATTTAGGTGACGTGAAACTAAGACAGATAGAGATGAAATAAATTCTTGAAATATCTATCTTTATCTATCCCAAGTAAGTCAAATAAACTAGTCAAACAAAAAATCAATGGTGGAAAGGTGAATCCAACCTTGGAGATCCATTGCATTATCAATGGATTGAATATTGAATTAGAGGATTTGAGTGGATATTCCACTTCTAAATGGTTCTTCACACAAGAAAACACGCAAAACAATACCATTATTTCCTAGAAATGATTAGTGTTACAAATTGTTAGGTCAAAAACCAAATGAAAATGCATTGATGTGACAACAAGCTATTTTGGGGGAAATAAAATTAGATATTTGCATTAATGCCAACAAAATTCTATGAAAAGTGGAAATTTCACCTTTAGGAGTGTTGGAAATGTACTCAAATAACCTCTCTTTGGGGGGTTATTTCCTCGGAGAGAACACTCTCCAGATATATTGATTTCACCAACATTCCCATTATGAGATGGTCATATCAGGAGAAAATTTGGGCCTTATACACAAAATATATTTCCCTTATCTAATCTTTGAGAATTTTCAGGTTAATATAAAATATACCAAACAATTTTATTTCAATGTCAACAAATTACATCCCTTAGGGCACGCTTTTTCATGCACACAACATATCTGAAATCACTTTATTACAGCAGAATTTACTGCAGTAAATATGGCCCCTAATATTCAAGATATATGTGTAAGTATCTTAATTATTTCAATACAATGTCATGTCAATTGAGCATGAAGAACATGTTTTCGACCTTACCCAATCAAGAAGACAATACAAGTTGAAAATAAAATCTGCAAGTACACAATTATTTGACAACTAAAACACTTCATTTATAATTAAGAGAAGAAGTGAATGTACATACTCACAAGTTATCAGAAGAAGGTATAGTTTGAATTTCTACAAACACCAACTACAGAAATCAAGAAATGAGAAATTCCTAACCACCAACTCCTCCTAGATAGGAATCTCTTGTAACCAAATCTGGTCATGCAACCTAAAATCCTCAACAAGATAGCATCATCACCAAAAAGTCCTCCTTGGCTCATGCAAAACATTACCTTAGGCTTATCCTCATCAAC
This sequence comes from Pseudotsuga menziesii, assembly GCA_001517045.1. Lineage (NCBI taxonomy): Eukaryota > Viridiplantae > Streptophyta > Pinopsida > Pinales > Pinaceae > Pseudotsuga > Pseudotsuga menziesii. Next base: position 148,453 of record LPNX010895576.1, on the reverse strand, counting down.
AATAATAACAGGTAGGGTGTCCAAAACCACAGTCTTCTTCACTCACAAGAGATGCAAGATATAGAATACTTATTTATCCCTCTATAGTTTATGACAAGTACTAGCTTCTTTTCCTTGTTAGGGTGAATCCCTAACACTAGAATATCCATTAAACTTATCCAAAAACCCTATCACACCAAGACAAAGAGACAATATAGTGAGGAACATAAAAGAGAGAGGAACTAGTGTGCTCCACTCCTCAGATTTCTAATACAATTATCTAATAAATCAATCCACAAGATAAAGTATCATGTCCAATATGCGATACCTCTCTCTCTCTCTCTCTCTCACACACACACACACACATAAGCACACACACAGAGACACACAAACATATTTTCCTCGGGTTTCCTCAAGGACCCTATCATCTTGCTCATTAAAAAGTGTCTAACTAACATGAGTACAAAGAGTGAGTACATTAATGACGATGATGATGTTTACAAAATGACTCTCTCCTTCCATTATTTAAATGAGAGGCAAGAGACGTTACAATATAATAGTGGTCCAAATATACTAAAATAAACCTATCTATAAGAAGACAGGTCTACATGTGAACTGCTTCCTCTTAAAGTGACACAAATTCCGCTCCAAAGTGAATATGCCCAACAAGAAAGTATCCATGTGGCGAAACTCTCTTCAAGAAGCTACAATTCTCCACCTCCACAAGGATCCAAACATCCAATGACCTTCCTAGTCCATGTACTCTTTTGGGTCCATCCCACCTACATGATAACTACCTCAACCGAAGTGTCTTCAATTCAATCACAAGCCTCCATACAAGAAACCAAGTGTGCCCATGTCATCTCAGGCTCAACATCCTCCTCCAAATAAATTCATTCACACTTGTAGGAAACTGATCACTAGGTTCCCATCATTAAGATATCACCAAGCTCCACAAGTATCTAACACTCCAAGCAACAAATCCAAAAAACACCAAGTTGAGGTCTAGCAGTCAATGACTAAACAAAATCATGTCTATGTCCATAATGACACATCCAAGGGTCATCCATACACCATTCACCTCAAATGAAATGAAGTAATCCCAATCATGGTGTAAATACTTTTGGAGTAACCTTGAAATTTAACAAACACTTCTATGACCTAAGAGGAGGTTTGGAGCAAGTGGGATTCATAATCCTTGAATAAATTATTGTTGCATAACATTAGCAATCTCTAGCTTGTTGGAATTCAAGATGGAGGCCTCTATTTATAGATATTCTTGGAGCCAAAATTGATCTTGAATGAAAAACCCATCAATGTGAATATGATAAAAAGTATGGCCAGTGAATATTGAATTGGATGAATTGGTTCCACTATTATGGGCGTGAGTTAACAAAAACAAATTAGGTTACAGTGATGGACAAGAATCCAAACATGCCCTCCACATTTTTTTTTGTTGAGCCGAGAGGCTCTCTACAGCCCAGTATGGGGGAGATCTTGTAACGTTACATAACGTTACATAACGTTACGTAACGGGGGAGATCTTGTAATGTTACGTAACGTTATTTTTATTAATAAAAAAATAGATTTTTTAATTTTAAAACAAAATAAATGTCGGCTAAAAAAACAACCTAATATGGGGGAGATGTTGTAATCTTCCTACCTAACAAAACAATAAAAACTTAAAAATTTAATTATCCCCCCAAAAAATGTGGATCATAAAAAAAACACAATACGGGGGAGATGTTATAATGTTCCTACATAACAAAATAATAAAAAAATAAAAATTTAATTATTTGCAAAAAAGTGTTGGCCTTTTAAACAACCCATGGTTTTATTGTATATGGTTTAGGAGGACCGTGCACATGGTTTTAAAACCATGTGCAAGGCCTCGTAAAAAAACCCATGGTTTTATCGTACATGGTTTAGGAAGGCCTTGCAAATAGTTTTAAGACCATGTGCAAGGCCTCCTAAACAACCCATGGTTTTAGGAGGGCCTTGCATATGGTTGTAAAACCATTTATGGGGAGATGTTGTAATATTCGTTCATAACAAAATAAAAAATAATATTAAATATTATATGTTGGCCATACATAATATTAAATATTAATAATAAATATATTATATGTTGACCTTAAATAAAAAGATGTGTCTTTTGGTTTGAATCAAATCAATGGTATATATAGGACACACCAAAGTTGATAGCTCATTGAGTGTAATACTTAAGAAGAGGTTTGCACCTAGAGAGATTTGATCCCTCTCGGCTCTTGATAGAGCCTAGGATTTGGATCTACGCTGGTTAGATCCATTTATATGCGTGGATTATTAGACGTTCAAATAAAATTTAAGTGGTGTGGGTTGAACATCGGTAACATAAATCTAAAGTCAATTATTGAGAAAAAATTTCGATGTTAGTTTGATGTATCATCCACATTTTTTTTTTTCAATGCAAATTGTAGACATTTCTTTCTGGACGTTAAATTGGTATTTGGTCTATGTTGCAAACGTATCTTTTGGAGTTATAAACTGATTTTAAGTATTCTTTTCAAATGTCTCTTTTTGGACATTAAACCAGAGTTAAGTCCACTTTGCAAATGTCTCCTTTTAGATAGTAAAGCGATGTTAAATATATTTATCAAACGTCTCTTTTTGGACATTAATTCTACTTACAAAACATTTCTTTTCAAATGCTAAATCAATGTTAAATATGATTTGCGAATTTCTCTTTTCAAATGTTAAACCAACACTAAGTATACTTACAAATGTCTCTTTGCAAATGCTAAACCGACATTTAATCTGATTTGCAAATGTCCCTTTTGAGACATTTGTTGGATGTTACTTCCACATTAACTAATGTTCCGTTTTGACAAGCTACCAACATAGTGTATTGTTGCTTTGTAGACATTCAATAATATTTAATCCACGTTTTTATAAGTGATTCGAGTTGAAAAGATTAGTCTTATACATCACTTAAGAGACATTATGTAATGTCTCCTAAGCGATGTGAAGCTAGTGATGCCTAGACGATGTGTAAAGCACACCCATCCTACACCAAAAAGCGTCGAACAAGCATTCAATTTGGAAACCACATTTCAGAGAAAAAAATACCAGTCTTTGTTATTCATATGGATCAAAAGGCATCTTTTCCTCTGAAAAAAAATTTGGAAACCACATGTAGTAGTGCATGAGTCACCACCACTCACTACATCCATAGGCATGGCCAATGCAGGAAGAGAAGACCCCTACCGATGTGTTAAAATTCCCATAGACAAGACCTAAGAAAAAATGAATAGGAGAGGGAAGAGGTCTCCGTAGAAGGCACATGGAGGATGAATACAGATGTGAGTAAAACACCACCTTAACGTAAGATGTGGCACGACGTGTTGGGAGAGTGCCGTACACTACTGCGTGTCCACCATGCAGTCGTACAATGTGGAAAAGGGGGTACGCACCACTAATAGCATCCCTCCCTTGACATATAATACCACTCTATATGACATATGGACCACTTCATCATTATTTACATCCCTCACAACTTTTTCTTTTCTTTTCTTAGGAGGGTCTTTTATTCCATCAATATCAGTCCTTGCATGGTCCTTGTACAACATTCAACATATCCAAAATTGAGTGTTTGAGACTTAGTTAGCTATTATTCATAAACAGTAAAATCAAATACCTTATGTTGGTCACCTTTTGACCACTTAATTCCTTTATTTGCAATGTTTCTCTAAATATTTTATGCTCTTTTCCACTCAGATTGTGAACAACCTTATCAATTTTTTTTCAAGTCTTTTATCTACATAACACATGTTAACCAATATACTTCATTTAAACCTACAAATAATCCACTAGTAGAAAAACATAAATATATGACTAAAAAAACTACTAAAAATTGCATATAAATGACTAATTTTGGTCATGTGACTATTAGTAGTTTATTGCCAGTCACTTATAGTGTGACTAAATTTATGATTAAAGAAATAGTCATTTATTGGTTGCTCTAATTTGTCATTTTGGTAGTATATTTAGTAGTTTTCTTAGTCATTGATTACTATTAATTGGTCATTTATTTTGTAGTTGTAGTCATTCATTGCGATCAAAAAGTAGTAATTTTAGTAGTTTTCTTAGTCATTTATTGTTTTTACTTGGTAATTTATTTAGTATTTGTAGTCATTGATTACTATCAACAAGTAGTATATTTAGTCATTTTAATCATTAATTGTCGTCAACGGTAATATATTTAGTCATTTTTATTCATTGATTTCCGTAGATAGGTAACATAAGAATCATACCACCAATCTCTTGCATGTAAGGCATGTTCTCTTTTGTTGATCTAGGACCCTTAAATAGAGTATATTCTGAAATTATACATCGATGATCTAATACATCAACATTATGAATTTTCCAAATAATACAATGGTAAACAAAAAAACTAGTAAATATCTTTTTCATTAACAAAGTTCATCAACAAAGAAAATGCAAATAAAAAAAGGTAGAACATTATTGTTGTTGTCCTTTTTCTTGCCTCTCTAAAATCACTTGGGTAGGGTAGGAGTCAGGACATGCAATAGAAATTATAAAGATTTCTTTTGGACATAATAAAAGAGTAGACAACATATTGTTCAACCAACTTACCACTATAGCAATTGAAAAGAAAGACAACCACATATGATGGATATATGTAGGTATGTTAGGAAAAAAAGGGCATAAGATACCAATTTAGATGTAATCATAAACCCTTTAGCTTAAACACTTTGGATATCTAGACAAATCTTCCTCACCTTTTTGTTTCTATAGTAAGAACAAGGTTGAACTAATTTGGTATTGGAATTGCCTCATTTGGAGATTTGTTTTATTCCTAAAAACTAATTACAAGCCATGAAATTTAGGAAATAATATTTGTTGTTCTACTATTTATGCCTTAAAATCAATACCACCTTCCTAATGTTTTCTCCTTAGAAATTCTCCCATTGTATGTTGACAACATTGTTTTGTTATATCATATAGTCATAGATCTAAAAAAGAAGCTTGATACTCTTAGTTTATTATGTGATAATCTTTGTTTATGCTGCACCTTTTTGGGACTCATGTAGTATATTTCAATAAATGTTCCTTTATGGTACGACCCAGCATAAGCACGTGAACCCCCAATCAAATATGTAAGATGCATGGACACCTTCAATGAGAGCCAACAATATCTTCTCCCAGAGTGAATACACAACACAAATTTCATATATCAGTTCACAAAGCAAACAATCTACAACAATAATAATCACACAATCACAAAAGAATAGATAAATATTAAGAAACATTGTAAATAAATCATCATTTTGATAGAACTTCAACTAACATCATTTTCCAAAACAAAATAACGACTAAAGAGAAGTGACTAAGATTATAGGTGAAGTGCATTGTTATTATTGATTTATAAATAAGGATTTTATAATGCATACATTGAAGGTTTAACATTCTCAATTTGCAAAAAGTATCTTTACATGTGCATGAAATATTTATGGGCTATCCAGAAATCCCTATCACCTTACTTTGATATTTTGAACGCTGTGGTGGAAATCTTTAATAAGTGCCTATATACATAACATATATTCCTAAAAATATTATAAGAATTTATGCTCATAAATATTACTTTTCATGTTTTAAAAGCTCTCCCCCGCATTTGTTGACACAAAATCCTCTTAAATTCTTGACCACAAAAAGAGTTAAATAGCAGATTATTAGACTTCTATATTGAGGAATATCAAAACAAGCATTCGCCATTGAATGTTATGAGAGATGGTTTGGGCATGCCTTGAAAAATATGAAAGAATACCATCCATATCTACACAAAACATTTCAAATAACCCATCTCCACTTTGCAGAAAGGTATTCATAAATAGCCCAATTAAAAATGGATGTGATGAAAAAATGGAAGAAAAAACAGTCTTTGATAACCAGTATTGGGGACCATGGAACCTAGTTATAAATGGATAAAATAATCAAACATGTCAAAAGTATGAATTATAAATCCAAATTTCCAAAATTCCTTACCTCAATTTCTCCAGTAGGATCTATTCACTAATTTTTCTTATTAGCAAGGATAGCAAGGATTAGACCAATTTAACTGGTGATGGAATCAAAAAATGATCTTAAGCCTACACCTTCCAATATCATATGCAAAACTTCAACAATAGATAATAAGGACCAACTTTAGATTGAGGTTTCCTTGAAATGGTAATAATACAAGCTATTTTGGTTACTAGAATTCATAGCAGTCCCTTGCAAAAGCATGAAAAGTCAGTAATCCTAAAACTCGGTATTTGTGCTTTCCATTTTCCTTGTGTAATTAGAGGGTGGACTAAGTCTGAACCCATCATGTGGGGAAGAAAGGGTAGCTACAAAAATAATTGGGATTGAATTTGGGTTTCATTGAGTCTGGTAGAAAGGAGGGTCCATCTTCTCTAATGTAGACCTTCCTAGAACAACAATAGTTGATATTAGGATTTGCAACTAATTTTTGGTGATTGCACGTGAGAATGTCTTTTGTGTCATTCCTCCAATTTGGTATATCACAAGGCTTGGAAAGGAACCAAGGCATAAATCTTACTCATGGAAAAAGGTGGCAACCAACCTGTGAAGAAGAAGGTAGTAGAAGGGAGCAAGGATACCAAGAGGGGAAGACCAAAATCCCATAGAAATATTCTTAATAAGAAGGGATATCATAGAAGGAATAGTCACTAGATCAAACACAAATATGACTAACCATTACATAAGAGGATTTCTAGAGAGGCCAAGGTAGAGGTTGAGAAAATAGAAAAAAAAGTTAAGGAGAAGAGAAGTAGGACCTTAATTAAGGATGTTGATGAGGACATTCTTCATGGATTCCAAACACATGATTCTCATGATTCCAAGACATGAACTCTTTAAAATTATGGATATATATTGGCACAACAAAAGTTTCATGTCCCAAATGATAGAGGAGAAGGGGATCCAACAAAAGGGGATTCTGGATAAGTTGGATTTCCTCGAAAAAAAATATGATGTTTTGATAAAGGCTATTTGGGGGTTATAGGAAGTGCTTGCAAAGGATGTACTAGAGGACCAAAATGAATATGCCACTCAGCCTCATAGTCAGTGTGTTTGGTCCCTTGTCAACAAAATTCTAAAATCCTTTTGTTATTCTTAATTATGCTCAATAAAATATTACTTGCTTTTCAAGTTCCCTTGCTTGTTCTTTTGTCTCCTCCCATTTTTCTCCTGCAAGTTGTAGTTGAATTTTGCATTTAGTCATAAAAACAACTCGGTACTCTATCAAAGCAAGTTTTGCACTGCCAAAATACAATAAAATATTTAATTTGATTGGATGACTCTACTATCTAATGAAAAATGAAAACACGTGTGAACTACACTACCCAACTTTACTTGTATTAAAGTACAAAATATCATTAGAACAATTCAAGGTACTCCTTATCAAGAAGACTCTACTATCCAAGGTGAAATGTAAATCCATGTCAGCTAAACTACTCAAGTTTATTTGTATAAAAATGCAAAAAATCATTAGAACAATTCAAGGTACTCCTTATCAAGAAGACTCTACTATCCAAGGTGAAATGCAAATGCATGCCAACTAAACTACTCATCTTTATTTGTAAAAAATACAAAAAATTATTGGAACAATTCAAGATACACCTTATTAAGAAGATTTTCATTCTCATTGTGAAGCATATCAATATGAAAAGAAACAAAATATTTCCAGTCAAATTATTGGATTTTAGACCAATTCCTACTCAGTGAGCGTGTGAAATATCCCTTTCTTAATGTAGTGTATGGCATAGAAAATATCTTGATAAGTTGGTCAAACAACTAATAAAACAATCTTGAAGAATATATATATATATATATATTAGTCAATCCTTAAATCATGTCAAGAATTGCTTTCTTAGTTCTCGTCATATAAAAGCAAAATGAAAGAACATTAAAATCATGGAAAAGGGACACACACATCATTGCGAAGACCTGAAGTCTCTCATTGATTTCAAGTTTCATCTTGGATATTCAAATGCCTATACTCAACAATAAATATGCAAGATATATACAAATATTCTAATGATTAAGGCAATCGTTATGGAAAACCCTTTTGCATAGAGAAAATGAAAGACTATGGATACATGTTCAAGCCATTAGAAACACATTTATCTTGGGTTTGTCACCATGTCAATGATTATACTATGGATTAGTATTGGTAAGAAGATGCATTTCCTTCTATATCTCTTACATATAAGACTATTCCTCTATCTCCAAGATTAAAGAAGTGTATGTATTGTATTAATTATAACCAAATTTGGAATCAAACTATTCTAATGTTAAAAACTTCTTTTGAATGTCACTCATCACAAAAGAAATGCATTGCCATGGATTAATATCCAATGAAGAGGGGCAAAAAATTTATTTCCAAGCGTGTTATCCCTGACGTTACAGATTGTGTTAAAGGTTATAGCTTAGGTCATTTTTACACATTTCACAAGCAGGGAAGAACGAAAGAATCATACAAAAATGAATAAACAAGATCCAAGGTAAGAGAGACTAAGAAAATTTCCAAAAAAATGATTGGTATGAAAAAACTAAAGAAGAACCCTATTTGTCTCTAGGTTCTAAAAAGAGTTAATACTATGCAAGTGATCCTAGTAGAAAATGTAGGCACTGTAATTGAACTTGAATAGAAATAACAAAACCTCAAATATATTAGATTCTTGCTTATCATTAATAATAAAACTTATGCAGAAAGTAAAAAACTTATCATTAATAATGCCTTGCTATTAAGAAACATCCATAGAAATGTACTTCTGGTTTCTTCACTTTTGTTTCACTCCTTTAATGTAGCAAGGACACATACTCATTACCATAAAAACCTTATAAATTCAAGTTAGGCCTCTTTTCCTAAATATCCATCTTATCCCTCGAAAAGATCAGCCTTTATGAACTCTATTGTAAGGTTTATAAAGAAACCCACACAAGTGGTATCACTCTTACATTTGAGAAATACATATGCCTTTTAATTAAACAAGCATTCTAAAATATCTTGTGTACAATGTTAAATTTTCTCTATTAGCTTTTAGGGATACATGCTTTTCGAAATTCATGGAATCTCCAAATATTTTATTTCCACTTTGAGAATTTGGCATATTCCAACAACATCAAAGATATTATGTATAAAGCCATCAAGTATCCCATTTATCACATCCACGTTTCTTGACCTCATCCAAATGGTGCATCAAGGGCACTTGTTTATCTTTTAGAGGAAAGCATCATGCAAGGGAGGCACCTTAGATTATATCACATATAGAGACTTGATTTGGAGTTTAACATTAAATGAAGCCACGAGAATGTGGAACAACAGTAGCCAAACATATAATGAACCCATGATATTTTATTCTTGCATGGATTAAGACTCGGTCGTGCCTCTTTTATGGCTTTTCCCTTGCAAGGATTAGTGTTCATGCACTAGACCAAGCCAAAGTTTTAGGAAGATGAAGCAACATAAGAAAACTAATATAACATCCTTATCGATATTAAGCTGACTACGTACATGGTTCACATGTACATATTCCTCTTGTGTTAATTATTTTCATGGAAATGGTCATCTTCATGAGTTTAGTTACACTTACACATATTATAGATTATTGATACTCAGATAATTTAGCACTTGTCCAAACTAAACTTAATATGTTATCTCAAAATATGTTTGGCAACTAAAAGACAATAAGCACATCACTTAAGCAAAAAAAACTTGTAAACTCAATACAATATTGGAGTCCAAAGGCTATGAAAACATTAGAACTAGACTTGTGAAAGAAGCAGGGGATTAACATTTTTGTAAGTATATGAAGATAAAAACTAATTACAAAGTGCCATGGAGGATAAAAGCTTGACATGAGCATAGATGCGGTAAATTGTAATATATATGTATCCTCTGAAAGAAGAGAGAATCAAAAGGAAACATACATGTAAACCTGTAGACTCTTGAGGCAGATTATCAAGTAAGTGAATGTAAATAAAATTTATTAATCAAGATTTTTAGATTAGCAGAAGATGAATAATTTTAACTAATGAGATTACCAGAACGACTTGGAGAAACTCTATTATTGATGGGATTACATACTTGGAAGTAAAAAGGTGACGAAATATTGAGATCGGGGCTACTACTTGAAGTGCATTGTCCAAAAAGAGGCAAATGAGTTTTTCGCCATAACCTCAAAATCCCTTTACAAACACAATAAAGAGAAAATATGATTATTATAGAGAACATAAGGAACATTGTTGTAAAAATCATGAAATCTAAATCAAAAGGTCTTTTCTTAAAAAGGTGAAAGCTAGTATGGCCTCCAACTCTCGGCATTTTTACCAACAATGTTCCTTATTCAAGAAATCTAGCACCTAAAGATGCAGTAATGCTGCCAGACCCCACGACTACTTGTCATACTTGAAATGCAAACCATCTCTTAGGAGTGATACCACATATGGAGCACGAAAACAATATTGTTCTATAAAAGGTTTTCGAATAACACTTTGCTCATCATCTTGTGAGGTTTTAGAGAAGAAATTGTTAGATTTTTATCAATTAGACAATATGATCTTAGGATGTTATCTGAGAGAATAACATGCACAACAATTAATCACAAGAGACAATAGAAAAAATTATTTTCCTCGGGGAAACCATAAAGGAGAAAACCCCACAACTTCCTCATAGATAGAATGAGCACCAATGGTAGCAGTAAAACCCAAAGAAAAAAAGACGATCTCCAACAATTGTTATTTTTCTCACTTGAGAGAGCTTCTTCTCTCTCACCTATGCACTATAGTTGGGTGAGTGTGTGTCTCAAATAGAGAGGCTCACTATCCATTTATACTAATTTCTGACTTGACAATTACTTACCAAGGCCGACTTCTCTAGGAGAGTCAAATAACCCTAATGCCCTGAAACTGTGGGGACTTTTACCCCCGATCAACTAGGAGGGTTAACCTCTATGACTTTAAATGACTTGATTACATTAATGATTCTCCCGATAGGAACATCGAGTACCAATGAACTACAATATATAAAATATACAAGTGAATACATTCTGAAGTTACAAATACATCAACACTCCCTCTTAACTAGGAAGGTATTCTCTTGACATAATTCATCAGTACAAGTCTTCGTCATTGGATCATCACTGGATCATTATCAAAGTTGGATCATCATCAAAGTTGGATCATCATCAAAGTTGGATCATCACTGGATCATCATCATCACTGCTTCCGCTATCTCGATCAAATGGTGCTATCTATCAATTATACTCATCATAGTAAGTTCTACAGAGACAACCCTTTTTCATGTTGGTTGTAGGCCTAGTCTCAAGGTAGGTCTTTATCTTCTTCAACGCTTATATTCGACCATGGGAGGTCCATCCTGCCACCATGTCGGAAAGGCCCATCCAACACTTATATCTAACCATGGGAGGAAGACATCTAGCATCCATGTCAGAATGGCATGCCTAGCACTCACATATGACCATGGGAGGCCCAGCCTGCCACCATGTTAGAAAGTCCCAACACTCACATCTGACCATGGGAGGCCCAGCCTACCACCCTGTCAGAAAGGCTCGTCCAGCACTTATATCTAACCATGGGAGGCCCATCCTACCACCATGTCAGAAAGGCCCAGCACTCACATCTGACCATGGGAGGCCTAGCCTACCACCATGTCGAAAAGGCTCAATACTTACATCTAAACATGGGAGGCCTAGCCTGCCACCATGTCGAAAAGGCTCAACACTTACATCTAACCATGGGAGGCCCAGCCTGCCACCATGTTAGAAAGGCTCTGCACTTACATCTGACCATGGGAGGCCCAACCCACCACCATGTCAGAAAGGATCCACTTACATTTGACCATGGGAGGCCCAACCTACCACCATGTTAGAATGGCTCTGCACTTACATCTGACCATGGGAGGCTCAACCTTCCACCATGTCAGAATGGCTCTGCACTTACGTCTGACCATGGGAGGAACCAATCCTACCACCATGTCAGAAAGGCACACAGACTCATCACTTCCCCTTGGAAGAAACCTCGATCTGGAGAACACCAATATTCTCCCTGAAGTACTCAAACTTCACTCTTGCCAATGGCTTGGTTAACACATCATCTATCTACTCATTCATCGCAATATACTGGAGCTTCACTGCTCCTCTCTGCACCATATCCATGATATAGTGATATTTGATCTCGATATGCTTTGACTTGTCATGGAACACCAGGTTCTCCGACAACTTCAAACAACTATGCTTCTTGCAATATATACAAGTAGCATCCAACTGGAGATCAAACAAATCAAATAGTAGCTTCCTCAGCCACACTGCCTCACAACTAGCCGAACAAGATGCGACATACCGTGCTACGGCTGTACTCAGTGCCACGCAGGATTGCTTCCTACTAAACCAAGTGATCACACTTGATCCCATACTGAAGTAGCACCATGAAGTGCTTTTCCTATCAATGGCACTGCTTTCCCAATCTAAATCAACATAACCTTTTAGGTTAATCTTCTGATTCACCTCATACTTGAGCCCATAATAAACTGTACCCTTCAGGTACCTCAGAATATGCTTTGTAGCAATTAGGTGAACATGTCTAGGATCCGTCAGGAACTAGTTCAATGTGTTCACAGTAAAGAAAATATATGGTATCGTATTCATCAGGTACATCAAGGACCCAATCATCTGATGATACATCGTAGCATCAACTGACTCTGATGAAGCATCACTCAATAGCTTCAGGTTCAATGCCATAGGTCATGTGGTCATGGCCTTGCAGTCCATCATCTCGAACCTCTTCAGGATCTCTATTGCATACTTCCCTTGTCCCAAAGATATTCCATCTACATTTTGCCACACCTCCATTCCTAGAAAGTAGTGCATCATACCCAATTCCTTCATATCGAACTTGGCAGCAAGATTCCTCTTTGTATCAGCAATCAACCCATCGTCACCTGTTACAAACAGGTCATCTACATATAGTAGGAGTATAATTGGGTTCCCTTCTTCAACCTTGTAGTAACGGTTGGAATCCTCCTTACTCTTGGTAAAGCCCAAACTAATAAGAAAGTTGTCAATCCTTTCGTACCATGTTGTGGGTGCATGTTTCAAACCGTATAGGGCTTTCTTCAATTTACACACATCAGTTTCCCTATAATGTGTCTCAAAACTGAGTGGCTGCTCCACATACACTTCCTCTTCCACTAAACCATTCAAGAAAGCAGTCTTGACATCCATCGGGTGTATCTTCCATTTCATTACTGTAGCCAGAGCAAGTACTAATCTGATGGAAGCATATCTGGCTACAGGAGCAAAAGTTTCTTCATAATTTATCCCTTCTTTCTGGGAGAATCCACGAGCCACAAATCTTGCTTTATATTTCTCTATGTTGCCATCTACAGCATGCTTGATCTTGAATATCCACTTGGAAGTCACAACAGACTTCCCCTCTGGTATTGGGGAAAAATCCCAGACATCATTCTTCATGATTGACTAGTACTCCTTGATCATAGCATCCTTCATTCTTTCTTCTCTACCGATTCTTCATAGTTGGAAGGTTCTTTATCAGTGATTTCACATAATAGGGCTGCATATCCAGAGTAGGACCTATTTCTCTACTTTTCTCTATGCATTTATTTTGGAGCCCCATATCTTTCTTCACCTTGGATAGCCTCTCGTACCCATGCATGTTTCCTCTTGTGAAGATTCTTCTCTTGGGGTGGATATACAAGTTCATGGGGTTCTTCTATTTCTCGATCTTCTTCTTGAGTTGCATCATTCATAGTTGTATCTTGAATCTTGGGTACTTATGTTTCTTCAGCGTCTTCAACATGTCTCTTTTTGGATTTGATGTAAGCTGAGTCTTTGTCAAATGTTATGTCTTTTCTAATGTCGATCTTCTTGAATCCTGGGAAGTATATTCGGTAAGCCTTCAAGATTTCAATATATCCCACAAATATACCCTTCTTCCCTAAAGGATCTAACTTCATCCTCTTTTCTTTTGGAATGTGTATGTACACTGGACAACAAAATATTCTGAGATGACTGAATTCTGGTTTCTTTCCGGAGAAGACTTCTTCAGGTATCTTGTTCTCAAGTACTCAATGCGGAGTACGGTTTTGTACATACACAACTGTCCTAGCAACTTCTTCCCATAGATGCATGGGAAGATCTTGATCATGAAGCATTGTCCTTGCAGCTTCCATGATTGTTATATTCTTCCTTTATGCAACCCCATTCTATTGTGGATTATATGGAGTGGTCAACTCCCTCTTAATCCCTGAATATCTGCATAATTATTTGAATTCATTTGATGTGAATTCTCCGCCATTATCTGATCGAAAGGTCTTGATTTTCTTTTCTATGTGGTTCTCGATCAAGTCTTTGAATTCTTTGAACTTGTTGAATACTTCATCTTTGTTTTTCAATAAGTATATCCAGGTCTTCCTAGAAAAATAATCAATGAAAGAAACATAGTATACATACCCACTCAGTGAACTGGATGACATCGAACCACATACATCGCAGTGGATGATTTCCAAGATTCCTTTTTCCTTACTCTTGCTACTTGGAAATGTCTTGTTTGTGTTCTTCCCTTTCGCACATCCTTTGCAAACACTTGCATGCTTTTCCTATATTTTTGGAATACCTTCAACAAATTTTCTTGCAAGTGGTAGTGCCCTATAGTGCACATGTGCAAGCCTTCTATGCCAAAGTTCATTTGGCTCTACTGAGTCATGGACCAAGTCTTGTTTTGGTTGGCCTTTTAGCTTGTATAAGCCTCCCTCTTGCTCTCCAATCACTACTGCATCATCTATAGTCTTTCCCTTTGGCCACATAAGGACTTGGACATCTACAAATGCAACCCTTATGCCTTTTGCATCTAATGCAGATATGGGGAGGAGATTTTTCTTTAGTCCTGGTACAAACAAGACATCCTTTATCTTCATATACTTTCCAGAGTCTAACTTATAGGAGGATTCACCGCTACCTTTTATTGGATACTGGTAGTCATCCCCAAGTTTTACTTTATGGGGTGATTCATGTTTAGATAGTTTCACAAAATATTCCTTGAATCCCGTCATGTGCTTGGAATCCCCACTGTCTATAATCCAATCATTGCTTCCATGTGCGATAGTTCTCGTGAGGGAAGAAATTACAACACATTCTTCATCACTTGAAGAATCATCACTTTCTTGTTTGATTCTCTTTATGGAAGGTTCATCATCCTCTACAGTGTGAGCATGATGTCTTCTTTTGTTGTGCTTCTTCTTCTGAGAGCCCTTCTTATTCTTGGGACAATATCTTGCAAAGTGTCCTCTTTCATCACATGTAAAGCATCTGTATTTAGATATATCTCTGTTAGATCTTCTAGGGTTATCTTTATGGTGAGAATGCTTACCTTTGGGATGATGACAGTCCCTCGTGATTTTCTTGGAGTTTACTGTGAGAGCTTGATCTCACTTCCCATCTTTTCTTCTCGGCCTACTATTCGATATTCTTCTTGTGAGAATTCCTCCCACAATCTACTGAAGGTGACTAGCTTTATTCTAGCACAAATCCCTTGAATGAAAGAGTCCCAACACTACAACAAAAACTGGATTTAGCATCTCTTTTTGCATCTAGACCATCTTTCAGTGTATTTTTCTTCATTTTTTGGACAAAATGGCGCAATTTCACGTGTTGGTACTATTTTAGGCGTTTTTTGCGTCCTTTTTCTAAATCTGCCGCAAATTGCGGTGTAATTTGCACCGGGTTTTGCACCTGGTTATGGGCCAGGTTTTGCATCAGGTTTTGCGACAGGTTTTGAGCCTAGTTTTGCACCTAATTTTGTGCCTAGTTTGTACATCTACTCTTATTGCGCCCCCTTTTACACCCATGTTTGCCTCAACTTTTACGCCCTTGTTTTCATCCCCTTTTGCATCCTTTTTTACATCCACTTCTACTTCTTTTTTTGCATCTCTTCATGTGCCAAGTTTTGTATCGAATTTTACATCATGTTTTGAGTCTAGTTTTGCATCTCATGTTGTTTCAGCCATTTTTGCATCCACTTTTTCATCCATTTTTTCGTCCACTTTTGCATCGACATTTTCATCCCTTTTTTGCATCCCAGTTTGCATCCATGTTTACATCTTTTTTTGCATCTACTATTGCATCCACTTTTGTTGCATCCCAATTCACACCCATTTTTGCGCTTACTTTTACACCCACTTTTGCTTCAACTTTTTCATCCACGTTTGCATCTTTTTTTGCAGCCAATTTTACATCAGTTATTGCATCCCTTTATGCATCCATTTTTGTCTACACTTTTGCATCGGGTTTTTTGTTGGGTGTTACGACTACTTTTGCATCTATTTTTGTCACATCCACTTTCGCATCCAATTTTGTATCCAATTTTAAATCCATGGTTGTATCCACTTTTGCACCACTTTTTTCATCATGTTTTGCTTCCATGATTGCATTATTTTTTTCCATCCACTTTTGCATCACCTTTTGCATCCATTTTTGGTGCACCCCATTATGCGCCTACTTTGCATCCTTTTTTGCATCCATGTTTTTATCCACTTTTGCATCCAGTTTTACACCCAGATGTTGAAGATGAAAATGAGGATAATGCTTATGATATTGAGGATGGCTATGATAATGATGATAATGTTGTTGATCATGAGGAGAACGATGACAATGATGATGATGATGATGATGATTATGATTATGATGATGGTTAGGATAATGGCAATGGCGTCATTGCCGGTGATTATGATGGCAATGAAATGAATGATGATGATGGTGATGATGACAATGAAAACGATGATGAATACAATGAGAATGATGATGTTGATCATCTTAAAAAATAAGTTGTTATTTGTCATGCATAAATCGTATGTGTCCTCCATGACCCTTTTCCACTGATCACATATTTTGGGTAGATGTTATTTCTTATGCAAAAGGTAATGATGAATAACTGATGAAAATATCAATAATAATGATGTTGATGATGTCAAGGACAATGGTGATGATGATGACATGGATGATGATTATGCTGTTTATGATTACTATTGTGATAAACATGATGACAATGACAATGATAACGATGATGATGATCATCATCATCATCATCACTGTCATTGTCATCTAGTTCATCATCATCATAATTTAAAGCATATGGGATATGTTTGCCATTTCAAGCATGCATAACAAGTGGGATTATTCTAAAACACTCCACCAAAGTACAAAATTCAAACCACAAGGAAAACATAATATTGAAATTGTTCCCATTTTCTTTCTCCCAACAAAACATGTTTCATTTTAGGGAAATATGTTAAAATCCATACATTCATAGTCCATCCATACTATACTTGTAATAAATGTGCATATAATGCTTAATAGAATTTATAAAATAGGTAAATATTTTATAAACACCCTTATGATATATAAACTTCTTTCACCTTAATAATGGTAAAATATGTAAATATAATACTAATATATAATTAATATAAATATGTTACTATAGTTCATATGTTAAAATATTTAATATAAATAAATATATATTGTTCATATGTTATGTGATTTAATATAATTAAATATATACACATATTATTTACTTATATAATATACAGTTTAAAATATAAATTAAAACCTATGAAGTTTCATAGGGAGGCGAAGAAAAACATGAAGGATTTTTCAAATATAGATCTATGTACAACTACCCATTTCCCAAAGGGGCTTCTGCTAAATCAATCTATGGATTCGGGGTTATGAGTATTAATTTGGTCCTTCTGGTCCATCCCTAATTCGGCCATGAGAGGATTTAATTTGGTCATGAGAAGATTTAATATTATTCCACCCATGAGGACTTCTGAGGGTGCCCAGTTGGCAACGTGGGTGTCTTGATTATCGGGCCAGGTCGTTCAAAGATTGGTGTTAGCGCCAGGATTAATCCCATAGGTTGGTGGAAAAGGGTTCTCTCCTGGGAAATAGTAGAACCGCTTCAGAATGGGCCTCTGGCTCGGCACATTCGGAGAGGGATCTCTTGCTTACTCTCCAGATTTAATTCACGTAAGATATTCGATCAAGAACGGTCAGGAGGCCAGACTCCTGAATAGGGCGGGTACGCTGATGTAAGATGTAGGTGGGACTATCAGAGAAAGGAACCATTGGGAAATGGAGTTGAAGGTTCAGGTAGGGAACATATTGTAGGAGGTGAAGAATGTCGTAAATTTACAAACAGAGGCAAGATAGCCGTCGATCTTGCAATCAGGAGATATTTAGTAGGTGATTAGTAGATGAGAGGGAACAATCCATCATGCAGAGCATCTATACAGTGAATTATGCGTGACTTTAGAAGAAATCTTAAATGAATATCTTAAACAACAGACGGAGCATAGAATGTATGAATTCCAAACTGTTATACACTTAGTTCAAACATGAAAGAAATTAACAAACTGGAATGAAAACAGGATGAAAATTTCACGTAAGGAAATTACATATTGAAAGAAACGACGACAGAAGAATCTCTGCCTTAAAAGACAATCCTTCCTCTATAAATGTATTCATAACATGGAAACCAGAGACTCATTACAATGGAGAGCCTCAGCCCTTGAAATTTTCCCAAACCAACCCCTATCTCCCTCTATCGAGAGTATATTTATACTATTTCAGCACTGAGACTATTCTCTGAAACAAAACCTAAAAATTGTTTTCAGCCACAATCAAACACTAACAGTTCTAGAATGTGGTACTATTTCCATGATTTACAAATATGAACAAACATTATGGGGCTTCCGCACATGGTAAATCAGACTAACAACGCAAAATTTTCTTTGTTTAGGTAATTCAGCATGAAAACAATCTTTATATCGCTTGCTCATGATCTGTTGCTGACTCGGACTACTCTTTGACATGCTTTTTTGATTCCCTACTATTTTTTCTACGTGAGCCACGTGCCATACCGGTGGAGCTGGGAAATTTGGTGATATTGGACATGATCTTCGCCTTAGGCCTATCGCGAATGGAATCTGGGGGGTCAACTAACCTACTGGGAGGCCGATCATGCATGGGAACATCTCTTCTACTCTCAGATCTGCCCTGGATGTGATACCTATATCCTTGAGGCCTTTTCAACCCTACAATTTGGGGGTCTTCCACATTCTTCATCCAAATTTATTTAACTTCTGCCACCACTTACTCTTTCCTGAATCCAGCGAGTAGCTTTAGACCGCGATATGTTTCTTATCCATCGATCGAGATCGACCTCTCTATGCAACCGTTGATCAGGGCAGACCCTACCACTTTTCGTAAATTGAAACTCTGACCTCGTCTGTGCTAGTTCAGACCATGAAATGAACCACGACCGTAGATCTATCCCCACCTTTGTCATGACCGTTGATCTTTGTAGCCGATACCACTTTTTGTAATTTGGAATCGTGACTTTATCCGCACAAGTTTGGATCGCGAAATTAGCTAGGGATGTAGATCTCCTCCTGCTCTCATCTCCGCCGTCAGACATTTCTGCCTGTTAACCTGTTTGGTGATTTGGGAAATTTCCTTCTACCAAGCATGTTTTTCTAGGGAAACTGTCTCAGGCCGTCGATCGGGCTTTTCTTGGATCTCAGACTTTCATAGCTTCCCCCCTTTGACAAGCTTCACGAATACCCAACTTAGGTATTTCCTTGCATCTTTCGTCCTGTGGAACCATACTCCATCATCGATCTTCTTCGTTGTGCTTCTGGATCATTGATCTACGACGCCTCTTTATCTCATCTTTGTTGCTGCAATGCCTTGACCTTTGGAAGGATCTACCCCTGTAAATCAAGCCCTCTTCTTTATCTGACGGTCCCAGCTAATAGAAACTATCCTTTGGATAACCTGAAGGGTGCACGTATAATTCTCCCTTGAACATGACCCTTCTAAATTCTTCCCAGCCCATAACTCAACTGTTGCAAATGGAGTGCTAATAGCTGGCTCCATGAGGGATGTTATCCTCCCAGTGAGGTAGCAAATAACCCCCATAGACCAAGTGCCAAATCCATTGGGTTGCCCCCATTATTTCCTTTGAAACCTTCAACCTGCTCTGAGCTACTGCTGTAGCAAATTTATGTCACTCTGCAAACTATGCTCTTATCCATACTTTGAAACTGAGAATAGTTGTGACTGCAAACCTGTACTTACAATTGAAAATGAAAACAAACTAAACAGTAATGAAGGAAATGCTTGATGATTTCTAAGCTTATTTGTTCCTACCTACTCTACCTAATTTAGTGTACAAGCCCAATTAAGTGAAATCAAACTTCCAATGAAGCCAATCAAGTAGCTTTCCTAACAGTTTTGGTTCCTTTTCGTGCTTGATGAACATTAATGAAATGCATAATGGAATAAGGCTATAACAAATAAACTGATCTTTACAGCAGACATGTGACCAGTCATTACCATTACTCAGCCTTTCCATGTACTCTGCTATGGGGTCATAGAAATCACAACAACCTCCAACATATTATGTCATCTGTTCATGGGAAAGTTGTCCAGAACTCCTTTCCTCTGGTGAGCTATCAGGCTGATACTTGAAAGATCTTAGAAAAGGGCCCACATAATTGTTCTCCAATGAAACATCCACCCTTTCGCTCAAAATTTCTGAAACTAGAGCTTCACCTTCTTCATATGCCTCAGCATGGATGTCCTCTTTTTCTTCAATAGAACTGAGTAAGCACATTCCTCCTTTATGGGGTGATATTCATGAAGGCAGAAAATTAAAAAATGTATTTATTTGAGGGCTGCTGCCTCCTTCTTCATAACTCAAAACCTCATCGCAAACTCCTGACGTATCAATATACGGAGAGGGACTGCATGATTGTTCCTCTTTATCATCTTCTTTTCCACATATGTTTATGGAATGCACCGTATCCTCTAACTTTTGTTTCTTCTTAGAGGCTTTAAGCCTGTGTCGTATAAATTCAAAAGAGGAATAACACAAGGGTAGGCTATCACCTTCAACACATTTACCATCCTTTCATGTCTCAACTTTCTGACTTTGGATTGCAGCTTGATTTTCTCCATTAGCAGACCTTGGTTCTATAACTGGCTCTTCAGGTATAGCCTCTAGGTACTCCTCCTCATACTCATAATACACAGGTACACTGAAATCCCCTTTAAAATCGTCATTATTGGACCCGATGCTAAGCAGATTGCAACCTTCAAAAAACAAGCCTGCAGAACCATCTGCTTCTATATCAGGCTGATCATCTTTCTATCTAGTAAGGGAAAGCTTTAACTAAACAGTGGCTCTCCCCTTCTTCTTGTAGGGCCCAACCAATTTTAATGTATTTTTTATTTCACCACCACTGTCCTAACCTGACAATTTTTTGGACATATTAAGGTTTTCCTCAACCTCCAAACAATCAATAAACATATGCCACGGAGTGGTTGATTTTCTTTCCAAAAGAAGTAATGACAGTTCAGGAGGAAAGGTGTCTGCATAATAGATCTTAGTAGCATTCTCAAGAGGTTGGACTTCCTTGGGCATGTTATAATAAAATCTTGCAAATCTTCTGTTAAAACTAGGTATGGCCTCACTCTCATGCCTCTTCAGGGAATAAAATTCTGAAAGTATTTGATCCAGTGGCCTTCTCCTAACCCAAAATTTCAAAAAGGTGCAAGAAAAATCTTCCCAGTTATTGATGGACTTAGGCTACAAGTGTTTGAACCATTCTTTAGCATCTCCTTGCAAAGACTGGGAAAAAGTCCTCATGCAAACATCATCATGTTCTATCTCAAAAAGGTCAAAGAAATGTTCAAAGGCTTGTAAATGTTTATCAGCAGTGAATTATTTTGATTTTCCATCAAATTTGCGGAGGTACTTCTGATGTTTTGCAGGAAAATCATGGAGGATAGGAGGCAATTGTAGTGGTTTGTACCAACTTGGAATACTGGGAGAGACCAGGTTAGGTGCAATAGATACGCTATTAACCGAGGTTTCATGAGGTTCACAGGGGTGACCTTTAGTGTCATGATCTTTAGGAGAAAAATCTTGGTCAAAATCAAATGTACAAGACGATGCAATGCTTTCAGTTCGTAAAGAAGGAAAAACAAGAATATATTCATAGATCTGTTCTGAACAAATTGAACCATAGAAGGTTGTTTTGATAAATTTAGGAAAGGATAAGAACACACTTACAAGACAAGACAAGGCATCTTGGAAGAAATGGAAAATCGAGTATCTTACCATTTCACCATGCATTTTTGGGCCCTACAAGGGGTCCATTTTCCCCAGTGGAACCTGCCAGTTCTTTTTGACAATTTTATTTCTGGGTCACACCACCAGCGGAGTCGCTGAAGTCTGAATCCTTTAAGAGTGGAGTCGCCAAGTGAAAAGTGCACAACCTTCTTAATGTCTGATTGTTGTTCACCATCAACAACCAAATCTAAAACTATGTCATTCCTCCCAGGGATGATCTTCAATCCCGTCCCCAGCAACGACGCCAGTTTGTTAGCGTCTAGATTGAGCCCATAGGTTGGTAGAAAAGGGTTCTCTCCCAGGCAACAGCAGAACCTCTTCAGACTATGCCTCTGGCCCGGCACAGTTAGAGAGGGATCTCTCGCTTACTCTCCATATTTAATTCATGTAAGATATCCGATCAAGAACAGTCAAGAGGCCAGAATCCTGAATAGGGCGGGTGCGTTGATGTAAGATGCAAGTGGGACTATCAAAGAAAGGAACCATTGTGAAATGGATTCGAAGGTCTAGGTAGGGAACATATTGTAGGAGGTAAAGAATGGTGTAAATTTACAAAAAGATGCAAGATAGTCGTCGATATTGCAATCAGGAGATATTTAGAAGAAAATTAGTAGATGAGAGGGAACAGTCCATCACGCAGATCATCTACAGGGTGAATTATGCATGACTTTAGAAGAAAGATTAAATGAATATATGAAACAACAGAAGGAGAATAGCATGTATGAATTACAAACTGTTATACACTTATTTCATACATGAAATAAATTAACAAACTGGAATGAAAACAAGATGAACATTTCACGTAAGGAAATTACATATTCAAAGAAACAGCGACATAGGAATCTCTTCCTTGAAAGACAATCCTTCCTCTGCAAATTTATTCATAACACGGAAACCAAAGACTAATTACAATGGAGAGCCTCATCCCTTGAAATTTTCCCAAACCAACCCTTATCTCCCTCTATCAGGAGTATATTTATACTATTTCAGCACTAAGACTTTTCTTCGAAACAAAACCTAAAAACTATTTTCAGTCACAATCAGACACTAATAGTTCTAGAATGTGGTACTATTGCCACAATTTACAAATATGAACAAATGTTATGGGGCTGCCGCACATGGTAATTCATACTGACAACACATAGTTTTCTTCGTTCATGTAATTCGGCATGAAAATGATCTTTATATCACTTGTTGGTGATCTGTTGTTGACTCGAACTTCTCTTTGACGTTCTTTTCTACTTCCCTATTTTTTTTCTACATGCGCCATGTGCTAGACCGGTGGAGTCGACAAAGTTGGTGATATTGAACATGATATTCGCCTTAGGCCTATTGCAAATGGCATCTGGGGGCTCAACTAACCTTTCAAGAGGCTGAATATGCATGGGAATGTCTCTTCTACTGTTATATCTTCCATGGATGTGATACCTATAGCCTTGAGGCCTTTTTAGCCCTCCGATTTAAGGGTCTTCCACATCCGTCATCCATGTTTATTTAACTTCTGCCAGCACTTACTCTTTCCTGGATCCAGTGAGCAGCTTTAGACTGTGGTATGTTTCTTATCCATCGATCAAGATCGACCTCTCTATGCAACCATTGATTAGGGTGGACCCTACCTCTTTTCATGAATTGAAACCCTGACCTCGTTTAAGCTAGTTCAGAATGTGAAATAAACCACGACCGTAGATCTATCCCCACCTTTGTTGTGACCATTGATCTTTGCAGCTGGTACCACTTTTCACGATTTGGAATCACAACTTTATCTGCACAAGTTTGTATCATGAAATAAGCTAGGGCCATAGATCTACTCCTGCTCTCATATCTGCCGTCAGACATTTCCACCTTTTAACCTGTTTCATGATTTGGGAAAGCTCCTTCTACCGAGCATGTTTGCCCAACGAAACCGTCTCAGGCTGTTGAGCAGGCTTCACCTGGATCTCGGCCTTTCATTGCTTGCCCCCTTTAATAGGCTTCGTGAATACCCAATTTAGGTATTTCCTCGCATCTTCCAGCCTGTGGAACCATACTCCATCATTGATCTTCTTCATTGTGCTTCTGGATCATTGATCTACGACGTCTCTTTATCTCATCTTCGCTGCTACAATGCCTTGACCTTTGGAAGGATATACCCCTATAAATCAAGCCCTCTTCTTCATTTGGCGGTCCCAGCTATCAAAACTGTCCATTGGATAACCTGAAGGGTGTACTTATAATTCTCTCTTGAACAGGACCCTTTTGAATTCTTCCCAACCCATAACTCTACTATTGCAAATGGAGTGCTAACACCTAGGTTTTAGGGATGGATCAAAGTAAACTAGGAGATCTACCGTTGTTGATGCCTCTACTGTCTCTATATTAGATGATGCTCTCTTAGATACTATATAATATATACCTATGTTGGTGGTGCTACTGATGCTAGGTCACCAAAATTTAGATCGCTATCTCGCGATTGGATTTTGTATTACTACAGATTGGCATTTATAGCTATGTTTTATGAGAGGGATTCACACATATGGACTAATTAGGACTAGCCAGGATAATACCCAGCTAGGAGACCTAATCTGAGTAGCCATACCTCAAACTCTACGAGAGTACATAAATTATGGGGACAAGGGTTCAAATCCATACGATCGTTGGATGCCAAGAACAAACCGGGTGAGCCTGCTCTATTATAGGGACTAACGGATCGGGCGCGCAACACTATGAATATCTGGATTTATAACAAATGGCTCTCGAACCACCTATTACTCAAGTACCAGTCATGCTAATGCTTTCTAATGGAGCCTCTGGATGACCTCCCAGCTTCCACATTCCGTTAAAGAAATCAGTGCATTTTCATTCAATAGGATCATTGAAGATGGAGAGAATTTGGGATTGAATCAAAATACCGAAGATGGAAAGAATTGGGTATTGAATCAACTCATGTGGCTTCTTTATAATTTTATGTCAGGTAGTGTGATTTATAAGAACAAATGCAAAGGATTCTCCATTGTTGTTGTATTTTCCTATTTCTTTGTTACACCCTGTGTAGAATCTTCTACAACCATATTTTTCTTATAGGCCAAATGCAAATGTTATGGCCTAAGGATATGTCTTTTGACCTTGCCATTGCTTAAGTTACAAAAAATATCCATGGTTAACCAAAATTCATAAAAGAGGTACTATATCTTTCTCACATGCCAATATTCCCTTTATAGGGATTTGTGGTGGCCTAAGCTCCCATACATAGTTCATCAGCCCTAAGGAAAAAATGTTTTGGCCCAATAACTCTTTTCACATCAAATCATGGCCTAGGGACTGAAAGCCATACTTGGTGTGTCAAACCTCAAAATGACCGACATATCTTACTCATTGGCTAAATATTATCTATGTAGTATATAGGGCCTTTGAGGTGGTCTAGGGAATCACACATGACCCATGAGCCCCTTCCCCTTAGATGTTATCTTTTGACTTGATAATATGGCCCAATAAATGATAATTATTCTTGGTCACACAGAGCTTGAAATGACCATTTCTTGCTTGTAAACCAAATATTTCCCACATAAATATGACATTATAGACTAGGGCCCATGACAACACATCACACATGACGTTATGGTGAAAATATCCATATAAGTACAATCGATTTCTTTGCTAATTTTCTTAAATCTATTTCGTTAAATTTTTACCTTTTTCTTGTTTTCTCATTAGTTTTAAAAATAAAAGAAAATACAACTTTAAGAAGAAGAGATGAAAGCCTATGTGGTCCGGAGGGAGGGTATTAAACTCCCTATTGGTTATAAATAAACACACCAAAGAAGAAATTATATATCAATGGGAGGGTGGAGATGTTAAATCTTGAGATATAAATGGGTTGGGTCAAGATTGAGTGGACTGTCAAAATTGTTAAACTCCATCACAATATTCGCTTGCAATCAGTGTTCCATTCTTTATTCTATCAATTACGGCCAGCTAATTCCATCATGAGCCCATTCCCCCTATTTTCCAAGGAGCCACAAAAATATTTCCACTGTAAAATATTAATTGATAATTTAACAGGTAACCAATTGTTAGAGGCATTAACACTATTGTGGCGTCTGGGAATTAATGGTGTTATGGAAATTGTGGATGAGGAGGAGTGGGAGGGTATAATTCTTGTTCAGGGTATGCCAAACATGAATAATAATAAGGGTTACATTTGTTGTTTCCATCAAGGTTTTACGACATGGAACCGACTAAAAGACAAGGAGGCAAAAAAGCTATTTGTAGACAATGGAGGCTCTTGTTGCCTATTGAAAATAGAGGCTCAGAGATCTTGTGCTCGCCAAGGTCAAGGGATTTTCGGCATGGCCCGCTAAGTTACGCCAGTCTATTTTTCATCCCCATTTGTTTTTCCTTATTTGATGTATGCGATGTATGTTGTTGTTATTATTTGCATTTGCCACATCAAATTATATACTTCTTGTGCCCTGTTTTAATACCCGATTTTCGTCCAAGGGTTTGTGTCAATGTTTACAGATTTCCATATGATTTCATTTCCACTGCGCAATTTCAATGGCTATCGACAATATTTTTCGATTTCCCAATATGTGCCAATATTTTCTTCTTAATCCTATAATTGCAAAACCTTGTTGTTGCATGGGGATTCTCTGAAACCTTGCACGAGAAATCAAACCCTATATCAGATATTAGTGTTTAAACCCAAGCAATGGATGCAAGTCTGTGTTTTTTTTATTTAAACCCAAGCAATGTATACAATTTTTTGTTTTTTAAGGTGGAAATTGCCTTCTGTCTATCTCCAAGAGGATTACAATTGGCCCGAATTCGTCAGACCCACAAGCGGCCTATTTTTACCAATACGATGGCCCTTAAAAATCTAAATCAGTAATTACAACTATTTTTCATTTGGCTAAGTCCATACTCTTATGTCATAATCACCCAGGACTTGCACCTAGAATTTAACCTGACGAGTAGACTGATATTTCACTGCTGAAATACAACAAAGTAGAAATGTCAAAAGCATCTGTTAACAGAAAAAAATTTTCAAGTTTTAGATGAGATACACAACTAAATTGAGAACCCATCAAATATCAATTGATGGATCATCTGTGACTTCAAAATTATGGATCATTTTGAAAAGATCTGAAAATGTATCAGTCAATTGACATCTCGCAATCATTTCACTTCAATTTCACTTGACATCTTACAAGTAGGTATTCATAGTTTTCCTCATGTTATTGGTACAACATACATATATGCGTATCTTATCTATCTTATCCCTTATTTTTCCCTCTTTTGTAATATATATATATTCTCTTGGAGAAACAATTCCCCCAACCGTCTCACACTTAAGTGAAGAATGAGGCTAGTACCTTGCCAATGCCATTTAGTGCATTTGCTCGCTGTTCCTTAGGTTTTAGATGGATGGATTAATCGATGGTGGAAATAGTGGTTGATGACCCCTTAGAGATTTGTGGAAATGGAAATCATGACCTCCTTGAACATTATGCCTTAGTGGAAAGGGTTGAAGAAACTAAGCTATACCTTGGGGCTTTATTATCGGAAACATTATCGTCCCACCTCCACACTTAAGAAAGAGTGAGAATGTTGGCACTTGACAACCCCTATAGATGCACCTACAAGTAACAACCTTATATATGCTTTGTGTGAGGCTCTTTCATGCATAAGTTGTCTCTCAAGCTTAGTGACAAGTTTACTTATTTTTGTCATACTAGCAGTATTTTTCTTTAAATCTCTATAGATGGCCTCCCTGGTCTAATTATGCAAATAAATTTTATTAACAATATTCAACTCATCAAGCTTCAGCTGAATTTGAGTGACACTAAATTCCTGAGAGGTCTAAGCATTATTCACCACAGGTTGCAAAAGAGCCAAATTTAATGTTTCTTTTTGAAAATCTGCTACTGAGAGAAACCTAGAATGGGATTGCTCTATAACCAAAGCATTTGTGTACAATTGGATATTTTCTTCCTTAGCTTAGACATATGAGAAAATATATTCAACTTTGACTACTTCTCAGAAGTAGAAGCGATTCTAGCTTCCTTTGTAACAGTCAATTTAGCTAGAAAATGAGTCAATAGCAATAATTCTCTCTGAACAACCTCTTTTGGATTATATTGGTCAGGTAATTGAGATATTCTTGTATAGAAAACTATTTCTCATGTGACCACTACCCCCTCCATATATTAAGACCCCTGCACATCCAAAATCTGTTTTTCAATAACACTTAAGGGCCTAGAAAGAGTCTATGTTCCAACAAGGTCAATAACCCAACACATATCCTTATTGTTGTAGATTCTCAGGATT
>LPNX010895576.1:52363-118539 GCA_001517045.1 Pseudotsuga menziesii | reverse complement strand
ATATACATAATCACTGTTCAACTCAATAGTAAAAAGAAAGAAATTTAGTTAGAATGCACCTCATCCAAAACTTCTTTTCAACTAACAAATATTCCCCTTACATTGAAACGCTTATTACAACAGTATTGAGCATAAATTCCAGCAAACTTAACTAGAAATATGAAAGAAAATGGAAACCACACATGTATAGATATTATAAACTCTTTATATTATCACTTTCACCTTCAAAATATATTCAATTAGGCTCAAGAGAGGATTTCTCTCACCAATTCAACCATCCCCCAAAAGTGATGAAGCTTCTCTTTAAATAGTCTCTAGCTCAACCTATTACAATAAAATACCAATAAAGGAATCCTAGATCCACTTTTTTCTTCTAGAAACAACAATAAATTACATGCATAACAGATTTCTTCTAGGAGGGTGCTCCTCAAAAGTAATAAAATAATGCATGACAAGGCTTTGAAGGCCAATTGTCCTCCTCTTGTGTAAATATCCCATTGAAATGTGCTTCATCCTTCTTGGAACAATCTTCAAGATAACCAACTCCTTTAAAATAAGATTGAATCACTTTGTCAAGGGAGCATTTCTCAAGAGTTGTTATTCTTCCTCAAAATAATGCTTTTGTCCTAGTGTCTTCCTTGAAAAGAGGATCTCCTAAAAGAGATCTGAGATCACCTAGACAGTGTATAACACTTTTGTCATCAGTTCACCCTTATTGAGTCATCTGATTGAAAAGTTTGCAATCAGTGCATCAACAATTTGAAATTTCAAAGATGGTTAGCATAGAAGTAATTAGAATTATGAAATGCAAGATCTTATCAACTCTCCAATTCAGACATCCAATGTGTAATGTTTGTCCCATTTCACAATTATCTAAGGTAGTGCAAAAATATTCCCTAGAACATTAGATACTTAAGATGAGTAGTGAAAGAGGAGTTGCAGTTTTAGAAATAAATGCAACTAAAGAAACAGTAATTGTAACCACAACAAGTTGAAAATCTTCGATCAACACTATTTTGAGAGTTAAATGGAGACACACAACTTTTTATTTTTAAAGTAATTAAATACTTAATTTTGTAGAAATTGGCCTATTTGTTTACGCTTTGAAAACAACAATGCCAGTTTCCATAGATCAACCTTTGATTGGAAGTATTCAATTTGGTGGAATGAAATATCATGGTGCATATAGAACCGATCCATTTTACTCAGCTAATACTAATTTGTAGTGTGACCATGACAATTTGTGTAGAAGAATAGATCATGTTTAGATTCCATAAATTGTCACATGAAAAATTTCCTCAAATTCTTTTGATAAAAGGACAAGATGTGGATGCAGACAACATCGATTATTTTCACATAAGAATGTAGAATTAAAATTTACTATAGTATGAGTTAAGTTGTGTGCTGATTTGGTTGACTTGGCTAGGGAAAACAATGTGCATGAAGAAATATTTGGAAGATACAAAGGATCTGGTGCATGAAGAAATATTTGGAAGATACAGAGTATATGGTAAAGGAAATACTTGAATCTCACACAAAACTGGGTGAGTTTTCATTTATTGACCTAGGTTTGATTCCCATTAAAAATACAGAATGCTCAGACCCAATCGCATAGATACAAATATATTACAATAATAAAATATGTTGCTAAAAGAAAAAATGGGATAAGCCAATGTGATGACTAAAACTATAAAATAATCCTATGCTTCACAACCGAGCGAAATAGCTAAATTCAGAAGACTAAAATAATTGCACACAAACAATGCATTACATTTCTCTTGGAGATTTGAAAGTGTCATCTAAAGATGTTTTAATTTTTAAAGGACCATCCCTAGGTTACTATAGTGATGTGGACCAAGCTATTTTCTTGTGCATGCTAAGTGGAAATCGTTGATGAATTTTTTTTTATCAATAATTACAAGCAATTTAGGGGACAAGTAAAGCCATTAATCCCTTGGTGGGAAGCTTTTTTCTGAAAGTAAGGTTTTCCTAGGGCCCAGGGGTGGGACAGTGAGAGTGGTCAAGGAAGGTTGGTGCTCTTTTTTCTTCATCTCACTCATGAAGACATGAAGTAAGTCGAAGAGAGGTGCATGCAGACCATGAAGAAGTTGCAGGAAAACTTGATCTCAAAGGAGGAGTTGTTGGGTAATCTCCAAGCTAAGTTGAAAGACCTATAAGAAGAAGAAAAGGCCCCTTTCTCGTAAGAAGATGACAACAACAACAAAATATGTGGAGAGATGAATTATTGCACAAGTGTTTGTTCTCAACAGAATAACAAAACTGCATGGTATTAGTAAATTTTATTTCATACTATTTCTTGATCTGAAAATATCTCTCTTTTGGAGAATGGGAAAGGAATTTGTTTTGCTAAAATTTTGTTGGGGATATTACTCCAGGTGTTTATCAATTCTCCAGGTGTCCATGGAAAAGTTTGGCTCTGTATTTTATGAGTTTACATAATGCAAGAACGTGGATACGAGTGTCTGGAATGCAGGAATGTTGGGAATGTGGATACAAGTCTCCACAATGGCTATAATTTTTGCTCAAATTTTCAAGAAATGTCAGGTTGGGATCAGCAATATTATATGTTAAAAAAATATAAAATGGAATCTTGGATACAATGTAAATACAATGTATTCAAACAATGATGCATACAAGCTACAAGACTAAGGTACATTTATGGTACACAAGCATACCACAGATAGATCTGGGCCTTTGGCTAAACTTAGAGCCAAGAACTATAATAAAATTCCAATCCTGGAATGTTTCGTCTCCTAGCAATGCCTAAACTCTAGAGTTTATTTCAATCAAAATGTAGGCCAATTGTGAACTATTTTTCCTCTTAGCAATCTCTCATATTTTAGTATTTATTTATTTTTCAATCAAAATGGAGGTCAATCTGGGACAACTCTGCATCTTACAGTTTGTTGGATTTTCTATATAGTCTAGACTCTATACTATAGTATATTAGACTTTAATACCTTAGTATATTCAGTTGTTTAACGAGTTATAGGTAACAAAACTCAGCCAATGTTCTTTATAAATGAAGTCCCGAAAAAAACATCGAACATGTCATGTGATAAGCCATTGCTATTAGGATTTAACAGACCTCATAGGTAGCTAAAATTGTAAAATCATGCTGCAGAATTTTGGAAACCACATAGAAGAACTTACAACATTTCAGGAGATCACACAACAGAACTTAGTGGATAAGCATGCTTGGAAAATGTTGGTTTGAGAAAATGACAAATTCTAGCAGCTGCTCACAAATTCTCACCCTACTGCTAACAATTCTAAGATGACCAAATGCTGGGAAGTCTCCTCACACTGTTTATCACAATGCATTATTGGAAATGTTGAACTCCTCAATGAACCTCATTCATCCACGACTCTTTGATGTGCCTTGGGCCTGAGTCAATTGTGACTATTGAATGCACCATGGTCCTCATCATAGAAGACACAAATGTTACTTTTTCACACAATGACTGATGATGCAGCATGATGGCCAAATGCCAAACTATGCCTAGTGCCAAATAATGTGTATTTTACTTGTCGTGGTGGCTATTCTATAGGTAGCAGTTACAGTTTTTAAAGTTGGTTTATGGTTTTTTGGGGGGGTCTCATGAGATTGGCACCAAAAAAGTGAGAAAACATGCCAAGGATGTTTGGGTCCCATACTACAAAGAGGCATGGATCCATCTCACAAGAATATGGCTCAAGCATGTAAAGACTCTTAGAGATGGATGTCCAATATCCTACTACAAACGATTTGGAAATAAATTCTTTTTACTACTCTTCTACACACAGTTATGCCCATAATTTAAAATTCACTGCTTGTTTACATGCTATATGAACAGTTTGAAGTCATGCCCAAATTTGAAATAATGTGGTGTTATTTGTGCTTTTACAGGTCTTTAGAATGTGCAATAACAAAATGATTCATATGGTGTTGAGACTCAATCAGTGTTGCATCGAAATATGCCCAAATTTGGATATTTTTTGCTGCTTCAACCTAGATGGCTGCGCAGATCTGAAAAGATACCAATCTAATGTTTTTTGATACCTAGAACTTTCTTAGAGTGCATCATTATTAGAAATACTTAACAAAAGTGTGTTGAAACAATGACGCCTTCCATAATACAGGCTACAGTAAGGCCTCAAAATCCAAATCGAGCCCTTTCATGGCTACTGATAACTCGCTGCTACAGGAAATCACCTCCAGGATATGGGTATAATTCTTTCCAAAATTCGATATAGGTCTCCTCTCTATTTATTATATGCACAGGACCACCAAGAATTGTGCCCAGGTATGCCATCAACCTAACAGCTTCTTCAACCTCATCCTTGTACATTTAAACAACCATATAAAAATCCCCAAGATTGTCTTCATTGAGACAACAAAGGAAAACACAAGGATAAAGTGACAAATTCGGTCCCAATCTACTCCATGATAGCACCATCATACTCATCCAACAGTAAACATGTTTATTCCATAGTTGCAATCCTTTTTAGTCTTCAAATTACTATTTTTTATTGCTATAACCTAAATTCATTTAAGGTTATAATTTGGTCTCCAATTGATGTTGAAGTTGCTACAGGGAACACTGAAAGATATAGGCCTGCAACATCCTTACCTATTGGAAATATGCCCAAATTATAATGCTAGTTGCTATAGGGGTTTTCTTTTGTGACTATTCCCACGCCTTAGACTGTTGTAAGAGACCTCTTTTTATGACTGTTTATTGTGAAAACAAGATTATTTATTGTTGTTTTTCTATCTTCCAAATGAAAACTCTGTCTAGGACTAAGGGTGACATATTCATTAAGGCATTGTGCTTATATATTGAGCTTAAAAGTGTGCCCAACAGCTTTACTACAGTTGCAATGTCTTGATGTTTTTCTCTTTACTTGTTCACCACTACTGTGAAGCCCCTCTTTCTTTTACTACTAGCCCCTACATTTACGCACCTTGTCTTGATGTTGCTCTCTTTCCTTGTTCACCACTACTGCGAAGCCCCTCTTTCTTTAACTACTAACCCCTAAATTTATGCACCTTCGTAAAGGTGTTCAATCAATACCCATCTTCAACACTTTTCAATTTCATTTATACAACATTATATAATTATGCTCATTTAGGCCATCACATTTTCCAACTTGGGTGTAAGGTGTTGTAATAATTATTCTCTTTTAGGCCAAACACCATTGAAAAATGCAAAGAGCTATAAAGGAAAAATGATTTTGCAGATAGTCAAGTGGACACAAGTATGAGTCTCTGACATAGATACACCGAACAAGGAAAAGGCACAGACTTGTATAGTTAGTGCACAATAAGCAATTACAAAAATAAAGAAAGATAGGAACCACAATAGATAGGATCTAGACAATCCAGAACAATCCAAAGTTTTGAGGCTTGGGTTGACAAAAGACTGCACAATATTGAGTATCAAACAAATTTTTGACTAGAATATTGCCTTTACTACATTGGCAACTGGACAACAACCAACATGAACCCAATGTATGAGATTACAAGTATATAATGTAAATTCTTCATAATGTCTTAAGGAGATAGTTGAGATCTTCAATACTTTCAAAATCTACCACATTACAGAGAATTAAACCAATGAGTTCATGCTATATCCAAAGAGGTATTACTTATCCACTTTGGGGTACTTCTCGCTGTAAATTTCAATGAGGGCATGCCAGAGGTTTCTAGATCTGACCTTTGTAGTTTTATTTCAAAATTTTCCAGTTGTGTTTTTTTATCTTATAGTTTTAATTTTTTTAAAGATCTTAAAGGAAGACTATATTTGTTTTCCTAAAAGGGACATTATGTTCAGTGGATAGTTTAAGATTTGGTTTACAAAGAAAAGTAGGATTTATATTTTGTATTTTGTGCTGCAACACCCATAGAAATCATTTTTGTGCTTTATATAGTAATAAAATGTGATAGTTTTCCCTAGAAAAGAAGGATTCATAATGTAGTGGTATATCTTGGGTATTACCAAATAGATAGTTTATGTTGCATTTTGTAGCCTTTAACCTTGTATTAACTTGTTTGCACTAAAATAATATAAAGTCTTGTTCAAAATGTCATTGCTGATGACGAGAATGAATGGAGTAGTGGCCTCATGATGCTATTTGTTGATGATATCTATTTCATTGCAATGTAGTATTCTATCTTTTCTTCAATGGATTTGTTGCAAGTGAATAGTTGTGTAGATGATGTGTTAGGAATCATGAGGTCTATATGCATGAATGTTCAAATTGTTAAGTATATATTATGAACAACAATGGTTGTTATTATCCTTAGTAACTTTTTCCTGATCATCCGAAGTCTTGGAAATGCACCTTGAGTTAATTCATGAGAGTTGCTCTTATCTTCCCCCCATAAATTGCAATCAAGATTTTATTGATAGCTTGGATTTGCTAGCTTTTATTACACCTTGTACCAGATGTGTTTCAGGGCCATACCAAATGCATTTATATGTTCATGTATGTGGTAATACCCCCTAGAGCATGTTTCCTATATCTACCAATTGACGCAACATGAATATATGTATAACCAAATAGTGTCAATTCACTAGGCATTATTATTTTTTCTTTTCACACTTAGGTGATTTTATAGATAATTACTACAATTTCTTTTGCTCACCACACAACTTGAAACAAGGACATTAAAATTTAATTCAAACTCTCTAATGCATTTCCCTACAATTACCTTGAAGGGAAAAATTAACAACACTAGAGATTAGAATTTGTTATTTTCTGAAAGTCTCTTTTACCATCTTTCTAATGAGACTTATCGAAACTTAGGCAGACCCACATTCCTAATAAGAACTTCACATTCTTATATTAAATCTCTACTTGATGGTTTTTTCACTTCTTTTAGGTTTTTTCTTCATCTATTATGATGATTGTTGGTGGTTTCTTACTTAACCTCTTCCTCCCCACTTGTTGGCCATTGTGCCTTTCAACTTCTTTGGCTCAGTATTCATTCCAATTGCTACCACCAACATTACTCCAAGTCCATCGAGGACCTTGCATCTATCTAAGAAATGTTTTTTCTCCGTCATTTGAACTGGATTATTGTTGTAGTCATATTGGACTCACTAATAATTTCACAATTTCCTTTGAATTGAAATCCATTTGTTAGCACATGAAGAATGCATGATAATTCCATTTAGTTGCTGATAAAGTATACCATGTTCATTTCTCTGGGCTTCTCTTTGACTGTTAACTTGGGAATCATTCCTCTGGGGTTGATAAACCTTATTTTTGAATGTGCATACCCTCTCCTAACAGGCCATGACTACAGTATGATCTATTCTAGCTGGGATGTGAAAGTGTTGTCTATATTCTATAGATAGTGGTTGATTTTGAAGTTGTAGTAGGTACAGATTTTGTAGATGGTAGGTATGATGGAGTTATATGTACTTCTTGGAAGATTTAAGAAATATTCCCTAATTTTATCTTTAGTTTGTAGCACTATTTATTCTGTTGGATGTATCTAGATATTTTGGTGAGAGTTTGAATAAGTTTTCATTTTTATACTACAATATAATCTTAAATGGATGTGGAGGATCCACTTACAATACATACATTTTCAACTAATGACCCAAAGGAAAATTCCAATGGACAATTCCAACACTATTTGGATGTCTACAATTGAATATTATTGGTCTTGGCTAGCCACCCTACTCCTCAAAGTTTGTTTGCTGCAAAATTCTTGAAAACGGCTTGCAAACAACTTATAACTCTGACATTAAGCTTCCTTATCTGTTGGTTGTCCAAATTCCTATAGTAGTCTGAGACTTGTTGTATTTATGGTTTTATAACAACACTTTTCCTACTTTTAAGATAAATTCCATGCATTTATTTCCATGATCTGCTCATTCGTATGCCTTTCTTTCTCTGTTCTACAATATTAAAATGATGAAAATATAGTGAAATTTACCTATTTTTTGTGTGATAGTCCTCTTTTTTGTTGTTTACTTGCTCTGTTGTTGGGTAAACTTTTATAATGCTTCCATCTATTCTCAAGTGATTATGTGAATCTTAGTACCACTCCATTAAAACAAATTTAGTGTAGTTATTTGAGCAATGAATGGTAAGATAAGATAGTGAACCTTGTTGAATTTAAGAAGTAAAACACTACATGGGATAAACATTCACTACATGGGATCGGCTATTTGCATTGAATACTCTAACTTTCAAGGTTAGGTGGAAAGGAAGCAATTCAAATGCTATTACATTGTTTCTGATGTCAGTTGTTAAGCTGATAGCCTGTTAGTCATTAACATGTTGGGCCTTAAGGTGGCATGTTGGACCCATAGATAACAATTATATTTATACTAAGATGGGGAATTCTTTGTTAAAGAACATGCCTTTTGTTTTCATATCACAACTACATTTTACTTTGACATTTTTCATTTTTACTACTCAGATGGTTATCCAAGAATACATTTTCCTAAAATTTCCAACTGATGATAATGTTTAATAGCATTCGTTTTGACTATTTTCATATTGTGTTATCTAACAAATTGGTGTCAATTTTTTAGAGATGTCGAAAGTGCAGAAGCTTGTTCTTACAGGGAAGGTAGTGGAAGTAGAAATATTGACTGCTCTGGAGGTCATCCCAAAGAGTGTGTCGCAACAAAGCATTTGGGAGAAGTACAAAAGAGATGTTAAATATCAATGGTATGTCATAGATATTTTATTGTTACTTATATTTAGATTATTAGTGTTCTTGTCATGTCTACCCATGTTTGGGGTTCATGAGTTTCCTTCTAATGGGAAGGTTACGATCATCTGTCTGGAGTTGCACATACTTTTGGTCCCTTTCTTTTACAACGCTCATGCTCATACAAAGTGCATCTAGAGGATGTTGGATGTTTCTTACGGTGTGAGTGTGTCATAACAGATATATTTGGCAGGTCTATTGACCCTGTCTCAACAATTACTGGCCCTGTTTCACTTGATGAATATCTCCCAATCTCTATCTATCTATCTATGTATATATCTATCATGTTTATTCAATGAAAACCGTGAAACCCTACAGATGATTCTCCATATTCATGGATGGCATCCCTACTAAACCTGTCAGCCTAGATTAATGCACCCCTCCCACAAGTATCTGAGTTGGGAACCTGATGGAACGGAACTAGCCTAGCATCCAATAATATTGGAAACAAACAGTTGAGCCAATATCTATCTATTTAGCTCTGTATGTACATATTATTTTTCAATTTAGTTGGTTTGATATAGTGCAAACCAAATATTGTTTTGGAAATATCTGGATCAAGTCTGGGCTAGCATGATAATAGATTTCAGGTTTCTTATTCCGTGCTATCTTACATAAAATCTTTATCCAGAACAAATGATTATTTTTGCCATATAACAGCACAAGTAAAGTAATAAAATACAAGGGGCATTATGTTGGTTTAGAAAAGCTGAAGGCCAATACTTTATTTGTGTCAAATAATATTTAACTATAGTAATGTGCTCATTGTGAACAACGTTCTTTCAAAATTTTAATGAGATATGAAATCTTAGACCATATGGTGTTAAAGAACATCAACTATATTCTTATTTCGGATTATGGTGCATTAAAGCTAATGCGTGATAAGCTGAAAGGATTATGTTTATAATTTGTAAACTCTTCTAAATTTTGTGTGGGGAGATATGAACCTGACTCTATGTTAACATGGTAAAACGTATGACATTTTATGGACCTTATTTCCTAAATTTTCCTCCATGGGGTTTAAACATGTGTCTCATCCATGAGAACCCAATACCTTTATTGGTGCTCTGTATTTATGTTGATGGGACTCAATGAGTCTTAGTGTTATTGGTGTTAGCTATATTATTTCAAGATTTCCACAAATACATTAATTGTTGTTATGGAAGGTATGATTTGAGGCACTATATTGACACTGCATATTATGTTGAAACTAGATAACTTTAGTTGCAAACCTGATTAAAGTTTTACGGCTTTAGAAGAAGTATTGTTGCATCCATTCAGGTTCTATGCTCACTACTTCATCTATTTTTCCATTGTTTATAATTTTTTTTGGAGAAAGATGTATCATATGAATTTCCTCAGATTTAACAGCATGAATTGAAGTTGATTTAACTCTATCAATTTCAGGGATGCCGAAAATACATAAGCTGGAGATAGAAGGTAGAGGATATCATACAAATTTGTATGTTGTTCGAGGTAGTGGAGGAAAGGAGGGGAAAAGAAAAATCCAATGGCTGAGATCCAAGGTGCAAAGTCCAGATCTAATTTCTATTCCTGGTATGGATTCTGACATCTACTATATTGGATTAGAAAACTAAGAATACTTGTAGATTTATTCTAATGTATTTGGTGGCATACTTTATTAGATTTTTCATCAAGAAACTTGTATTTTGGTTAATATCTAGATATTTGATATTGCATGTTAGTTTTTCAACATTAAGATAGCATTATGTTAGGATCTTTACTGAGAGAATAACAAGTACAACAATCAAACACAAGAGACAATGAACATAGTGTTTTTGATCAGGGAAACCATAAATGGAGAAAACCCTGCAACTTCCTCAGAGATAGAATCAGCACAAGATGTAAAACCCCAAAATAGTAAGATGCACTCCCGACAACAGTAATCTTCTTGTTGTCTAGCCCCAGTGTCTTTCCTTCCTCAACCATGCGCTACACTTGAGTGTGTGAGTGATGTGTGCTAAATAGAGATCCCAGATCTCTATTTATACTAATCCCAGCATGACTCAAACCCTACTAGGGCCGACCTCTACTTGGAGAGTCTAATAACCCTAGTGCTCCAGAACTGCGGGGACTTTAACCCCTACACAATCAGAGGGTTACCCACTATGACTTGACATGACTTGTTTACATTATTGATTCTCCCGATCGGAACATCGAGGCATGACAACATGACTCAATTACATAATAGATACATCCCGGAATAAACATCGGGTTACAATACATAAGATACATAGATGAATACATTCCGAAGTTACAAATACATCAACACTCCCTCTTAACTAGGAAGGTATTCTTTCGACACAATTTTCAGCAATGGTCTTCTTATCTGTATCAACTTGATCATCTCGTCATCTGCATCTTGATTCCTTTGAGTCTTCAATTCATCATCATCTTCAAGTCATCGTCATTCTTCGAATCTGGATCATCTCTCGTTCTAGATCATCATGGAACATCATCACTGGATCTGGATCATCTCTCGATCTGGATCAACATCACTGGACTGGATCTGGATCATCACTCGATATAGATTAGGATCTGGATCATCTCTCGATCTGGATCATCACTGCTGGATCTGGATCATCACTCGATCTGGATCTCTTAGAGTCATCATAACTGGATCTGGATCATAGCTCGATTTGAATCTCACCTGGTCATCATCATGTGTGTGCTATCTCGTCATAGGAAGTTATACAGAGCCAGCCTTCTTTCATGGTGCGTGTATGGCTACCTCCTTGTAGGTATTTGGTAGCCCTTATATCTGACCTACTCGTCAGAATGACCAGCACTTACATCTAACATGGGAGGAACCTAATCCTTTAGCCATGAACAGAATGGCCAGCACTCACATCTGCCCTTACATCTGACCTGCTCATCAGAATGGTGGTAGCCCTTACATCTGTCCTACTTGACAGAATGGCCAGCACTCACATCTGACCTCCTCGTCAGAATGGCTCTGCACTTACATCTGACCTACTCGTCAAAATGGTGGTAGCCCTTACATATGTCCTACTCGACAGAATGGCCAGCACTCATATCTGACCTCCTCGTCAGAATGGCTCTGCACTTACATCTGACCTGCTCGTCAAAATGGCGGTAGCCCTTACATCTGTCCTGCTCGATAGAATGGCCAGCACTCACATCTGACATGGAAGGAACTAAATCATTAAGCCATGAACAAAATGGCTCTACCCTTACATCTGACCTACTTGCCAGAATGGCGGTAGCCCTTACATCTGTTTTACTCGACAAAATGGCCAGCACTCACATCTGACATAGAAGGAACTAAATCCTCTCACCATGACAGAATGGCTCCGCCCTTACATCTGACCATGGAAGGAACCAATCCTCTCACCATGTCAGAATGGCTATGGGTCTCATCACTTTCTCTTGGAGGAAACCTCGATCTGGAGAGCACCAAGATTCTCCCTGAAGTACTCAAACTTTATCCTAGCCAATGGCTTCATCAATACATCAGCTGTCTGTTCCTCCATCGCAACATATTGGAGCTTCACTGCTCCCCTCTGCACCACTTCCCTGATATAGTGATACTTGATCTCGATATGCTTTTACTTGTCATGGAACACTGGATTCTCTGACAACTTCACGCAATTTTGATTCTCACAATGTATACAAGTAGCATTCATCTGGAGATCAAATATAT
The DNA here is from genome assembly GCA_001517045.1 of Pseudotsuga menziesii. NCBI lineage: Eukaryota > Viridiplantae > Streptophyta > Pinopsida > Pinales > Pinaceae > Pseudotsuga > Pseudotsuga menziesii. Next base: position 106,114 of record LPNX010895576.1, on the reverse strand, counting down.
CGGACAGTAGCTTCTGCAGCCATACTGCCTCACAACTAGCTGAAAAAGCTGCAACATACTCTGCTTCAACTGTACTCAGTGCCACACAGGATTGCTTCCTGCTAAACCAAGAGATCACACCTGATCCCATACTAAAGCAACATCCTGAAGTGCTCTTCCTATCGATGGCACTGCCTACCCAATCTGAATCAACATAACCCTCCAGGTTAATCTTCTGATTCGCATCATACTTGAGCCCATAATAAATTGTACCCCTCAAGTACCTCAGAATATGCTTTGCAGTAATCAAGTGAACATTTCTTAGATCTGTTAAGAACTGGCTCAAGGTGTTCACATCAAAGCAAATATCTGGTCTCGTGTTCGTCAGGTACAGCAATGACCCAATCATTTGACGATACATCGTAGCATCAACCGTCTCTGAAGAATCATCATTCAATAGATTCAGGTTTGATGCCATAGGTGTGGCCATAATCTTGCAGTCCATCATCCCAAACCTCTTTAAGATCTCTACTGCATACTTCCCTTGTCCAAGGAATATTCCATCCATACTCTGCCACACCTCCATACCTAGAAAGTAATGCATCATACCCAAGTCCTTCATCTCGAACTTGGCAGAAAGCTTTCTCTTTGTATCAGTAATCAACCCATCCATACCTATCACAAATAGATCATCTACATATAGTATAAGCATCACTAGGTTGCCATCTTCAACCTTATAGTAAAGGTTGGAATTTGCTTTACTCTTGGTAAAGCCCAAATTGGATAGAAACTGTCAATTCTACCGTACCAGGTCCTGGGTGCCTGTTTCAAATCGTATAGGGATTTCTTCAATCTGCATATATGAGACTCCCTGTCATGTGTCTCAAAACCGAGTGGTTGTTCTACATACACTTCCTCTTCCACTACACCATTCAAGAAGGAAGTCTTGACATCCATTTGGTGTATCTTCCATTTCATCACTGCAGCCATAGCAAGTACTGATCTAATGGAAGTGTATATGGATACAGGTGCAAAGGTCTCTTCATAGTCTATTCCCTCTTTTTGAGAGAAACCTCATTAGAGGAAATTTCAACTCAAAATGGGCCTCCTAAAATGAATTAACAAAATAATAGTTAAAATAATAAAATAATATTTATTAATTTTGGAGGAAGAAAAGAAAAAAACTACTTTCTTATTTGTACTTTTGACATATCTCCCCGTGTTTTTACTCAAATATCGATCGGGGGAGCTCGTTGGATGCAGAATTAAATTCCGCATCCAACGAGTACCCACTCGGCATACTTTTGACGGACCCCGCTACCCCAAAAACAAGAAATACCTGAAAAAATGGAATGGTGATTTCACCATTCCATTTTTTCAGGTATTTCTTATTTTTGGGGTAGCGGGGTCCATCAAAAGTATTCCAAGTGGGTACTCGTTGGATGCGGAATTTAATTCTGCACCCAACGAGCTCTCCCGATCGAAATTTGAGTAAAAACACGGGGAGATATGTCAGAAATACAAACAAAAAAAAGTAGTTTTTTTTATGATACCTATCCCCAAATTTATATTAAAAAAGTGTTTAAGACCTATACGGTATTTCAAATTTAAAGCAATTTCATTGGCTAACACATGGTGACATGGAATTTGAATAAAAGTTAAAAGGCCCATTTTGAGTTGAAATTTCCTCTAATGCTAGCTACAAATATTGCCTTATACTTTTCAATGCTACCATCTGCAGCATGCTTGATCTTGTAGATCCATTTGGAAGTTACAACTGACTTCCCATCTGGTCTTGGGACAACATCCCAAACATCATTCTTCATGATCGATTGGTACTCTTCGATCATAGCATCCTTCCATTCTTTCTATTCTGTCGCTTCTTCATAACTGGAAGGTTCTTTATCAATGAAATCACATAGTAAAGCTACATACCCGAAATTGGATCTGGTCCTCTTTCTTTCTCTGTGATTCTCTTCTGGAGCCCCATATCTTTCCGTACCTTGGATAAGTTCTCGTATCGAAGCAGGTTTCCTCTTATGAGGATTCTTCTCCAGAGGTGGATCTACAGGTCTTTGTGGTTCTTCAAATTCTCGATCTTCTTCTCGAGTTTCTTTATTCATAGTTGTATCATGGATTCTGGGTGCTTTTGCTTCTTCAGGTTCTTCAGCAGGTCTCTTTCTGGATTTTTTGTAAGCTGTATCTTCATCAAATGTCACATCCATGCTGATGTCAATCTTCTTATATCTTGGGAAATATATTCTGTAAGCCTTCTAGCATTCAGAGTATCCCACAAATATACCATTCTTTCCTGAAGGATCTAGTTTAGTCCTCTTCTCTTTTGGAATTTGGATGTACACAGGACAACCAAATATTCTGAGATGGTTGACTTCTGGTTTCTTGCCGGATAAGACTTCTTCAGGAGTCTTGTTCTCGAGTACTCTATGTGGAGTACGGTTATGTACATACACCGTTGTTCTGGCAGTTTCTGCCCAAAGATGCATAGGAAGGTCTTGATCATGAAGCATTTCCTTTGCAGCCTCCATGATAGTTCTATTCTTCTGTTCTGCAACCCCATTCTGTTGTGGATTATAAGGAGTGGACAACTCCCTCTTAATCCCTAATTCTTTGTATAGCTCTTTAAATTCATTCGAAGTGAATTCTCCACCATTATCTAATCGAATGGTATTGATCTTCTTTTCAGTATGGTTTTCGATCAAGGCTTTGAATTCTTTAAACTTGTTGAATACTTCATCATTTTGTTCTTCATGAAGTAAACCCATGTCTTCCTAGAAAAATCATCAATAAAAGAAACATAATATGCATACCCGCTTAGAGAGTTTGATGACATAGGACCGCATACATCAGAGTGGATGATTTCCAAGATTCCTTTTGCTTTGCTTTCACTGCTTGGAAATGTCTTCTTTGTATTCTTTCCTTTCGCACATCCTTTGCAGACCCCATCATGTTTTGCTTGAATTTCTGGAAGACCTTCGACAGCTTTGCTTGCAATAGGTAGTGCTCTGTAATGCACATGTGCAAGCCTTCTATGCCAAAGTTCACTTGTCTCTACTGTTTCATGGACCAAGGCTTGTTCTGGATGGCCCTTCAGTTTGTATAATCCTCCTTCTTGTTCTCCAATTACTATGGCATCATCGATAGTCTTTCCTTTTGGCCACATGATGACTTGACCATCTATGAATGCAACCTGCATTCCTTTTGTATCTAATGCTGATATGGAGAGAAGGTTCTTGAGTCCTGGCACAAATAATACTTCTTTCATTGTTAGAGATTTTCCAGACTCTAACTTATATGAAGATTCCCCACTACCTTTTATTGGATATTGGTAGTCATCTCCTAGCTTTACCTTGTGAGGTGATTCATGCTCTGACAGTCTTACAAAGGATTCCTTGAATCCAGTCATATGTTTAGAAGCCCCACTGTCTATAATCCAATCATCACTTCCATGAGTAATGTTACCTGTGAGAGCTAATATCAAAACATATTCATCCTCGCTTGAAGAATCTTCACTTTCATATCTGGATCTCTTTCTGGATGGTTCATCATCCTCTGCAGCATGAGCATGATGTCTTCTTTTGCTGCTCTTCTTTACTATCTTCTGTTTGTTAGGAAAATTCCTTGCATAGTGTCCTACTCCATCACAAGTATAGCATATGATCCTAGATACATCTCTATTATCTTTGTGAAAGTGGTTACCTCTAGAACCATGATATTTTCTCTTTCTTGACTTGGAGTGAGACTTGGAGCGTACTGTAAGAGCTCGGTCTTCACTTCCCATCTTCTCTTCTAGAGCTACTATCCGAGCTTCTTCTTGAGAGCACTCTTCCCATAGTCTGCTGAACTTGACTAACTTCTTCCTAGCACAGATTCCTTGGATGAAAGAATCCCATGACCTAGGAAGGCCATTCAATGTAGTCATTACAATCTTTGCATTTTCCACTTCTTCATCAACTACTTCTAGTTTCTCTTTGATTTGAGAAAATCTTGTGAAGTAAGATTGTATTGTTTCTGCATTTTGAATCTTCACATTCTTCAATTGGTTTCTCAGGGTCATCTTCCGATTGCTGTTCTTCCCTTCAAACAATTTGGTTAGGGCATCAAACATAGCTTTAGGTGTCTTGAGAGAGGACACCTGTTGGATAAGGTGATCCTTTATAGAATCAGCAATGATCCTCTTTTCCATAACCATCTTCTTCTTATGTAAGGCCTTTGCCTCATCTCCCTCTGGAACTGGAACCTCCTTATGAATGTAGGAGTCTAATTCATTTTCTTCTAGGACCAAGGAGATTCTATACTTCCAGTCTCAAAATTTTTCAGCTCCCTCAAGCTTTTCATCAAGCTTGGTATGATTAGACATCTTAAATGAGAACCTCAAATGGAAATACAAAAGATTTTAGATCTTACGAGGTTCAAGATGTCGGATCTGAGACTTGAGCTGAAATCCTGCAGAGCTGGTTCAGGAGCAAATTAGGGTTTTGCTTTTCCAGAGTTCTGTCCACCCAAATGCCTTGAAATTTGTCCCTAACTTTGATTTTGGGGAGGATATCAATCCAGGCCTGGGCTCACTAAAAAATTCCTCTTCTGTGAAAAGCCCTAATTTCTGACAACAGTGACAGGTCCAAAACTGAAAAACCTCAGAATTGGATTCTGCTTCGACAGAAAGATGTGCCCTAAGGAGGAGAGTTGTTCCACCTTAATTTTGCTGAAAATTGGTGGAGGAAGATCCAAAAAACTAGGAAGCCCTAGTTCCCACAGCTGTACAGTGTCTTCTTCTCAGGTTAGCTCTAATACCATGTTAGTTTTTCAACATTAAACTAGCATTATGTTAGGATCTTTACTGAGAGAATAACAAGTACAGAAATCAAACACAAGAGACAATGAACACAGTGTTTTTGATCGGGGAAACCATAAATGGAGAAAACCCCGCAACTTCCTTAGAGATAGAATTGGCACAAGATGTAAAACCCCAAAACAGTAAGATGCACTCCCGACAGCAGTAATCTTCTTCTTGTCTAGCCCCAATGTCTTTCCTTCCTCAACCATACGCTACACTTGAGTGTGTGAGTGATGTGTGCTAAATAGAGATCCCAGATCTCCATTTATACTAATCCCAGCATGACTAAAACCCTACTAGGGTCGACCTTTACTTGGAGAGTCTAATAACCCTAGTGCCCCGGAACTCCGGGGACTTTAACCCTTACACAATCAGAGGGTTACCCACTATGACTTGACATGACTTGTTTACATTATTGATTCTCCCGATCGGAACATTGGGGCATGACAACATGACTCAATTACATAATAGATACATCCCAGAATAAACATTGGGTCACAATACATAAGATACATAGATGAATACATTCTGAAGTTACAAATACATCAACATTGCAACCTAATGGTGTAACTACTAGCTTAAGTAGCACTAGTGATATGACACAACATTATTTTGTGATTTAACATTTTTATGTGTCTACAGTCTTCAAATTCATGGCTTAGTTATACATGTTTTTTCAACATGTGGTTTGTGTGATTAATATTGCATTTCCAAATGGATTTTCTTTATGCATAGTTTGTTGTATTTCTTTTCCTACAGATCTAGAATTAGATTAAATGCATTGAATAAAGAACACATGCATATTCGCATGGCTTAATACAAATATTTTTTGTATAAGAGACGCTTATAATATGGAAGACCATTACTTTCAAGGCTTTTAAGTTTTCTCCTAACTGATACACTTGCGTACATCCATACATGCACACACAACAGTTTTGTTGTTGAGTTAGAATCTCAAAATACATAGAACTTGGATTTTTAAAGTCCTTGACCTATTGATTCTTTATTCAAAAACTATTGTGATTCTTTTCTATATTCCACTATGTGGTCTTGTGGCCTTTCTATTGTTGTGGAACTTTGATTTTTTCAGCTGTGTTTCAGGTCTTCTAATTCTTGCAAAATTATGTTCACTTATGGAACATTGGTTTTGGAAACTTAGGGTGACAGGTCTCAAATTGTGTTGACCACTTTATTGTGTCTATGACCTTGCAATTTTGGAGGTTTTCTTCGTGTGTCCTTTCATCCCCACAACTTTTCTATTTCGGATTCTTGCAGTTTTGCAAGACGATGAACTTGCACAATAAAATTCTCTCATTTTGACCTAGATTAGTCCTCCCCTATCTAAACCCCACGTGATCCCCAAATGTAAAGTCGAATGTTTTATTATTTAATATTAGGTGAAAAAAAATTGAACTATCTCCAAAACCCCTGCCTCCCTTCGTTCTCTAAGGTTCAATTTTATACAATGATCTTTGAATTTAAATTGGCACATCTAATTCTGATGGGAAAGAAATTGAATTGTCCATTATTAAAACTGTTGGTATTTAGAACCCCATAAATCAAATTAGTCTTCATCATCACAAATAAGGAACTCATGAATTGTTCATTAGCGTGCTTGAGATAAATTTCAATTTGAGATTGTTTGTTGATGAACCATTTTTAAAATTTTGAATAGTCCAAGAAAACATTTGTTCTTTTCTATGTAAAGTTTCCTTTATTCATTCCTTCTCCATGTCTCTTAACTAATTATACTCTAAATCCCATTATTCTCTTTTTCTTTTTGTGTTGTTTTTGTTAGTTGTTATTTCACATTCTCTTCGTTAGATATTATTAAATGGATTCATGAATGTATTTGGATCTTATTGTCTTTAATTAGAATTAAAAATGATGAAATCTAAGTGTTAATATTTCTCCTCTTCCCGATTCTTAAAGGGTGCTAGCTCAATGAAAGAGTGCATGTTTTACAAGCAGGAGGTTGGTGGTTTGATTCCTCCATGCCCTAATGATATGGGAATGTATTTCTAAAGGTAAAAAATGTAGTAGTGCAAGATGGATACAATATTAGACGCAACACTAAATGCAAAACAAGATGTAAAAGTGGACATCACACCAAACACAAAAGTGGATGCAAAAGTCGACCTTATGTCAAACGTAAATATGGACACAAAAGTGGATGCAAAATTCAACCTTATGTCAGACGTAAATATGGACACAAAAATGGATGTCACACTAAACACAAAATTGGATGCAAAAAGAGACTCAACACTAGACACAATTAATGACTCAAAACTAGATGCAATACTAGGTCCAAAACTAAACACAACAGTAAATGCAAAAGTGGATTCCTAACTAGACGTAAAATTGGACATTAAATTGAGCACAAAATATGGTGTATCGATGGACATAAAACTAGGCATAACACCAAGTGCAAAAATGTAAGGAACACTTAGTGCAAACAAACACTTAAAATGAGACACAATATTGGATGCAAGATGGGACAAAACATTGGATGTAAAACTAGACGTAATATTGAATGCAAGATGGGATGCAACATTGGACACAAAACTAGGTGCAATATTAGATACAAACATGGGTGCAAAACTAGGCACGACACTAGGCACAACACTAGGTGCAACATTGGGCTCAAACATAGATGCCAAAAAAGACATCAACCGGGATGCAACACTAGGTGCAAACCTAGATGCAAAATACGACGTAAAACGAGATGAAACATTAAGCACAAACATGGATTTAAAAAAATACATAAAACAAGATACAAAATTAGATGCAAATGGGGATGCAACATTATAGGTAAAATTGGATGAGAAACTAGATGCAACATTGGGCCGAATATTGGATGCAAACCTAGATGCAACGTTTGATGCAGAATTGGACACATAATTTTATGTAAAACATGGTGCAAAATTGGGTGCAAGACTTGATGAAAAACTAGGAGAAAAATAAGACGCAACATTGGATGCAAAACTGAGTGTGAAACTAGGTGCAAACAAGGATGTAACAAAGGTCACAAAAAAAGATGCAATAGAAGTTGCAAAATTGGGCAGAAATAAAGGCCTAACAAAAGATGAAAAAAACATGGGCGCAAAAATGGATGCAAAAATGAATGTTAAAAAGGATGAAAAAAAAAGATGCAATAGACGGTGTTTTATGAAAATGTACAATAACACCAGGTTTAGCGCTAGATTGTTCACCACAATTGGGAAAAAATTACACTAAAATCTGACGCTAAATCTAGTTTTTGTTGTAGTGCATGACCTAGGGATACCATTCAAGGTGATCATCATAATTTTTGCATTCTCCACTTATTCATCCATTGCTTCAAGTTGTTCTTTGATCTGGGAGACCCTTGTAAAGTATGATTGTATCGTCTCTTCATTCTAGATCTTCACATTCTTCAACTAGTTCCTCAAAGTCATCTTTGGATTTATGTTCTTTCCTTCAAATAGCTTGGTCAAGGATTCAAACATCTCTTTAGGTGTCTTTAGGGAGGACACCTGTGGTATGAGGTGATCCTTGATTGAATCAACAATAATCCTCCTGGCCTTGATCAATTTCTTCTTGTGTAAGGCCTTAACCTCTTCTCCCTCTAGAACTGGAACCTCTCACTACTGTAGGAGTCCAATTCATTTTCTTCAAGAACTAGAGAGATCCTATACTTCCATGCTCGGAAGTTATCATCTCCCTCAATATTTTCATTAATATTGGTGTGATGAAACATCTTAACTAAGAACCTTAAATGGAAATACAAAATATTTAGATTTTACCAATTTGAGAAGCTAAAACTGGATCTGGAGCTGATCTTCTGCAGTGCTGGTTTTTTGGTTCTAGGAAAAATTAGGGTTTGACTTTCACAGAGTTCTACCCAAAAAAAAACCTTGATTTTGATCTCTAAACATCGATTTTGAGGAGGAGAGTAACCCTATGCTAGGTTCACTCAAAAATTCCACTTCTATGAAAATCCCTAATTTCCCGATGTAGTGGTGGGTCAAAAATTGAAAGTGCTCAGAATTAGATTCTGCTTCAAAAAAAAGATGTTCCCTTAAATGGAGAGTCAGCCTAGCCTCCTTTTGCTGATGGATTGTGGAGAGAGACCCAAAAAGTAAGAATCCCTAGCTTCTGCAGCTACATAGTGTCTTCTTCTCAGGTTAGCTATGATACCATGTTAGATTTTTATCAATTAGACAATATGATCTTAGGATTTTATCTGATAGAATAGAATGCATAGCAATTAATCACAAGAAACAATAGACACAAATATTTTCCTTAGGGAAACCATAAAGGAGGAAAGCCCACAACTTCCTCAGATATAGAATGAGCACCAATGGCAGCAGTAAAACCCAAAGACAAAAAGATGATCTCCAACAACTGTTCTCTCTCTCACTTGAGTGAAATTCTTCTCTCTCACCTATGCACTATAGCTAGGTGAGTGTGTCTCAAATAGAGAGGCTCACTCTCTATTTATACTAATTTCTAACTTGACAATTACTTTCTAGGGCTGACTTCTCTAGGAGAGTCTAATAACCCCAGTGCCCCGAAACTATGGGGACTTTCCCCCCCAATCAACTAGGAGGGTTAACCTATATGACTTTACATGACTTGATTACATTAATGATTCTCCCGATAGGAAAATCGGGGACTAATGAACTACAATATATAAAATATACAAGTGAATACATTCTGAAGTTACAAATACATCAACAGAAATCGCTCTCGATCCTTCTCTAGAAAATCATTAAATGAAGCACCAAAAGAGAGATTAAAAAACTTGTATACAATAAAGAACCTTGAAATGGAATAAAAATTACCTAGACATTGTGGCTAATGATCATTGATATCATAGGGATGTTGTGTGCAGTTTATCCCTACACCCAGGGATAATTTCAAGAACACTCGAATTTTGTATTTATAATAAATGGGAAAATCTCCCTAATGTATAGGAAAAATTGAAGGATATTTTATCAATAATATAATATGTATATATAATTTTTTGTCTAATATTTCATTCTATTATAGAATCTTGTAAAATCTTGGTGAATCTTTCACTAAGTTATAAGATATTGTAGAATCTTGGTGAGTATTTCACTGAATTATAAATTATTGTAAAAACTTGGTGAATATTTCATCAAATTATAAACTGTTATAAGATCTTGGTTAATGTATCGAAGAATCTATTGCTAGGAAGACTTAGCTTTTGATTCTGCATATTACTAGGGTAGTGCAATAGAAGAGCATATACCGAAGCTTAACTCTCTTGACTTCGAGACCCTTTAATGAGAAAATGCATGAATGAGGAGAGGATGTAATTATTTATATATTTCACAATCAGTATTGGGTCACCCATAATTGGAGGTGTTGGTGAAAAACAACTACACTAACTGGATTAAGGGAAGTGGGGACTCCACTTATCATCTCGTCACTTAATTGTCCAACAAACATGTGGGGACCCAAATCTTGACATAACAAGAAACTGATAGAATTGAACACTTTACACTATCGAGTAATTATGGAACCCATGAACCATTATTATAATGTGGAGTATTATCGAGACCCACAACCTTAATACAGTGTGTGAATTCTTGATTAGCTTATTTTCCAAATCTATAATTTTTAACCTACCCTCTTCGAAAAAATAACCTACTTATTTATTTATAGATATGAATGCCACTTTTATTTCTTTCTTTTGTTAACAATCAAAATATAAATTATGTCATTTAATTTAGAAATTTTAGAGTTAGTTAGAAACTTGCAATGGTTATTAGAAATAAGAACATACACTAACAAGAATATAAATCACATTAATGCATCATCACACATATCATTAGAACTACTATGTTAAAGACTAATTTTTCTCAAATAAATTGAGGAAGTGTTTGTATCCATGTCCTTGAAGTTTTTGAAAGCATGCAAAATGTGATAAAATTGTTTTAGCACCCTCATTGAATACAAAAGAATAGATATCAAATAGCATAATGTCTACATCTCAGGTCAAACATGCCATGTACATATTGTACACAATCATGATGGAAATGAAGTATCGTGTTCTAACAAAATCATATATCTACTATAAATTGATGGATCCATTTTTGGAGGATCATAGAATTTATACATCAAAACAATTCAACCCAAAAAAAATTACTTCTGAATGACCCTTACAAAAAACAAAATATCGTAAAACAAGTAATGAACCCAACAAATTTAGGTCACAAATAAAATTGACGAACTTGGCAATATGAATAAAAAAATATACCATTCACGAACTTCTCAATACAAATAAAAGAATCCACTAGTATGTTTTAGGCAAATCTACAAGAATATAGCCAAAATAATGACCATTCCACTATAGCCCTGGTATTAAAATCACTGTCTTCATTTATATTACAAACATTCCAAACACAATAACATACATAAAATATGAACATATACACTCTCATTAATTCCTTAGATCCAATAATAGTTGCAGAGAAATATCCTAATAAAAGCACATTTTAAACAACTACGTAAAATTCAGTTTGACTATATAAAAAACATGTGGCATCTCTCCATCAAGAGTGCGCCCACTAACAACATATACATGTCTGTCGATAGTTTAAACACAAAAAGGCATAAAATGAAACATATATTTTGATCTCTATAACACTTTCTTGAAACCAATACTCCTAGGATATAATAAAACCCTAATAACACGTAATGAGCCCTAAGAATCAAGAGTGCCCTAGAACTCAATAGGCCTAAGAAAAAATCCATGAAAAAAGGTAAATTTACAATATAATAATATATTGTAATTGTGGATAAAAAGCATAAAAATCATGATAAAAGGAATACCACATAAATTTTTGGATAAAAGGCATGATGCAAGTTTGTATTCTCTGATAAATTGCATGTGTGGCATGCCCCTTCAAGACCTCAGATTTCGACAATGGAGATGTTATGCGAAGATGAAAATGTCAAGAAAAATAAGAATGAGAAGTGGAATTGCATTAACCAAAACCTTCACCCTACAATCAAAATATGAAGTGTGTGAACCATGAATCATTGTAGCCTTTATATAGAACAAAATAGTCCCTAATTTTCCCACCAATATTGGAAATCAAGGTCTCAAAGAAGGTATCACATGAAATTGACTAAAATTATAGGCAAATGCAGCCATATGCCTCAATTGTAAGGAAAATGGAGGGATAAATAACCCTTGGGATCCTCCACTACTGAAAATTGGGGGAGAAAGGAGTGATTTCACTAAATTTTCCCTAGAAATTAGGGGCACAAGATAGATTAGAGTGATATTTTTCTAGGACAAAAAATAGTTTTTTTCATTTTACTTATTAATATATGGGAGGCTTTTCATTCTGTATTTTTTTGTTTTTCTAATAAATATTGGGTGAATATAGTTTAGCTTAAAAAATCCTTTCCATATAAGAAAATAACCCTCTAAGTTTGTAAACCCGTTAATATAGCCCATGGGCTATATATATCCCCTAAAATTATCCATGCTTACACCTAAATGTGACCATTTGGAGCCATTAACAATTGATTTTCTAGAGATTCACATTCTTCCCAATTGGGCACACCAATCAACTTAATCCCTACTCGAGAATATTATTTTCTTATGTCTATTCCACCAACTAGAGTAATCCCATCCTAGAGTAAGAAAGATTACTGAGAACTTGAACATTGTTGTTTATAACCAACATGTAAGTAAGGATGGTTGAGATGTAACTAACCACCAGAGAATTTAACATTGCCATTTCTTGAATTTTTTATGAGTAGAAGTAGAACTAACTTTTCAAAGGCATCATTTAGGCGAAAACCTGTCATAGAATATGTAGTTAAATGGAATTACATTGTTATAATGCTCCCATTCAAACCATAATCACTTTGTATAGAATCTTTAGATTCAAATGTGTCCTATAATGAGGAACAGCCTAAGTCAAGTGCACCAAAAGTCTCCAGCACTAGAATATTTTGTAATCTACTTTTAATATAATTAAGAGCTACCCATCCATATAAAGCCTCTTCTAATCCAGTAGCTATCCTAACCCAGTTTCTTTGACACACAAATGGGGAATTTTTCTAGAATTGACCATGTCTTTCCCAATATCCATTTTAAATATGAATATGGAAGTCTACACATAATTGCTATGGAAAAAAGGAAAAGAATATTAATTCTATGAGCATGAGCTAGTGTTTTCTTTTCATCCCATTGAAGTAGTGGTTCCATGGGAAACCTAAGCCTTCATTCACTATGTAATTTTTTTTATATCAAAAGTAGGTTCACTTTCCATACAATGATAAGCTTGACCATTGTAATTCCCTAACTTGTTATTATTTCCTTGAGGAAATTAGTACAACACAATTGGAAGACTTCCTTGATCCTTACCATCATTCTGAACCCACTCATAGACATAAACTTGGGTACCAATTCACCCACAGTCCAAAACTATATAAAATTGTGATTCCTCTGCACTCACGTGAGGCTTTAACCATCCAAATACCAAAATGATTAGAATCAAAGAATTGAGATAATTAGAGACCCAATATATATCTTTAACTAACATTAGTTTCTCAATGGTTTTAAAGGAATTACCTTATCCTTTGAAAATCTAGTGCCTCCTCATGTGTCTTCCCTTATCAATGAAGGTTTTGTTCAAAGGATACTAACACCAAACACTAAGGCCAAAACTATTTCTTAAAACCAACCTTAACATATGTTGAGAATTATTAAAGGGATGATGAAAGACGCAAGCCACCTGTCCTTCCATAGCCTTCCCATGTAGACCTAAAGGGTGAACCTAAGGGTGGAAATGTAGAAAATGAAAAAGAATATCTTGAAGTTGATTAAGATGTAGAGAAATGACTCAATGTTGTATCAAAAACTATAGTCATTTTTTCAAACCCCATTAAATATTTATTTTCAATTTCTAATAGTTTTCCTTTCCCAAATAGATTCTAACTTTAGATCTTGCCAAAGAGCATATGCTCAAATCTAAAATAGAAAGCTTTAGGTCATTCTTAGATATTTCAAACTCTAATGTTGCACTCCTGCAATCATTTTTTCATGTACCCTAACATAATAAAGTTGTAAAGGATGTACCCCCAATATTCATGGTTATGTATTTGTAACTTTGGAATGTATTCATCTATGTATCTTATGTATTGTAACCCGATGTTTATTCTGGGATGTATATATAATGTAATTAAGTCATATTGTCATGCCCTGATGTTCCAATCGGGAGGATCAATAATGTAAAAAATTCATGTCAAGTCATAGTGAGTAACCCTCCGATTGTCTAAGTGTTAAAGTCCTCGCAGTTCCGGGGAACTAGGGTTATTAGACTCTCCAAGTAGAGGTCGGCCCTGGTAGGGTTTTAGTCATGTTAGGATTAGTATAAATAGAGAACTGGAGTCTCTATTTATCACACAACTCATCCACACTCAAGTGTAGCACATAGTTGAGGAAGGAGAAGACACTGGGGCTAGATAAGAAGAATATTACTGCTGTCGGGAGATCACTTACTGTTTTGGGTATTTTACTATTTTTGTGTTGATTCTATCTCTGAGGAAGTTGCGAGGTTTTCTCCTTTGTGGTTTCCCCAAGGAAAAACACTATGTTCATTGTCTCTTGTGTTTGATTGTTGTACTTGTTATTCTCTCAATCAAAGATCCTAATAATGCTAGCTTAAAGTTGAAAAACTAACATGGTATCAGAGCTAACCTGAGAAGAAGACACTGCGCAGCTACAGGAACTAGGGCTTCCTAGTTTGTGGATCTTCGTCCACATATTTTTAGAAAAAGTAAGGTGGAATAACTCTCCTCCTTAGGGCGCATCTTTCTGTCGAAGCAGAATCCAATTATGAGGGTTTTTCAGAAGAGGAACGTTTTAGTGAGCCTAGGCATGGATTGGTCTCCTCCCCAAAATAGAAGTTAAGGACAAATTTCAAGGCATTTGGGTGGACAGATCTCCAGAAAAGCAAAACCCTAATTTTCTCCTGAACCAGCTCTGCAGGATTTTAGCTCAAGTTTCAGATACGACATCTTGACCTGGTAAGATCTAAGATCTCTTGTATTTCCATTTGAGATTCTCATCTTAATATGTCTCATCATACCAAGCTTGATGAAAAGCTTGAGGGAGCTGATAACTTCCGAGCCTGGAAGTATAGGATCTCCCTGGTCCTGGAAGAGAATGAATTAGACTCCTACATTCATCAGGAGGTTCCAGTTCTAGAGGGAGATGAGGCAAAGGCATCTCATAAGAAGAAGATGGTTATGGAAAAGAGAATCATTGCTGATTATATCAAGGATCATCTTACCTCATAGGTGTCCTCTCTCAAGACACCTAAAGTCATGTTTGATGCCCTAACCAAATTGTTTGAAGGGAAGAACATAAACCGGAAGATGACTCTAAGGAATCAACTGAAGAATGTGAAGATTCAAAATGCAAAGACCATCCAGTCTTACTTCACAAGGGTTTCTCAGATCAAGGAACAATTAGAAGATGTAGATGAAGAAGTGGAGAATCCAGACATTGTGATGACAACACTGAATGGCCTTCCTAGGTCATGGGATTCTTTCATCCAAGGAATCTATGCTAGAAAGAAGTTAGTCAAATTCAGAAGACTATGGGAAGAATGTTCTCAAGAAAAAGCACGAATAGCAGCTCGAGAAGAGAAGATGGGAAATGAAGACCAAGATCTCACAGTCCACTCCAAGAAAAGCAGAAGAAGACCTCATTACTCCAAAGGTAAGGATCCTCATCACAAAGATAACAGTAGAAGAGACCTATCAAAATCAAAATGTTATACATGTGATGAAACAGGACTCTTTGCAAAAGACTGTCCTAAGAACAAGGGTCACTCTCATAAGAAGAAGGGGAACAAAAGAAGACATCATTCTCATGCTACAGAGGATGATGAACCATCCAAGTAGAGATCCAGATATGAAAGTGAAGATTCTTCAAGCGAGGATGAATATGTTCTGATCTCCACTCTCACAGGTAACATTACTCATGGAAGTGATGATTGGCTTATAGACAGTGGGGCTTCCAAACAGATGACTACCAATATCCGATAAAAGGTAGTGGGGAATCTTCATATAAACTAGACTCGGGTAAGTCTCTAACAATGAAAGAAGTATTTTTTGTGTGAGGACTCAAGAAGAACCTTCTCTCCATATCAGCATTGGATGCAAAAGGAATGGGAGTTGCATTCATAGATGGTCAAGTCATCATGTGGCCAAAAGGAAATACTATCGATGATGCGGTAGTGATTGGAGAACAAGAAGGAGGTTTGTACAAATTGAAGGGCCATCTAGAACAAGCCTTGATCCATGACATAGTAGAGCCAAGTGAACTTTGGCATAGAAGGCTTGCTCATGTGCATTACAGAGCACTGCCTATTGCAAGCAGAGCTGTTGAAGGTCTTCCAGAATTTCAAGCAAAACATGATGGGGTCTGCAAAGGATGTGTGAAAGGGAAGAATAAAAAGAAGACATTTCCTAGAAATTAAAGCAAAGCCAAAGGCATACTAGAAATCATCCACTCTGATGTATGCGGTCCTATGTCATCAAAATCACTAAGCAGGTATGCATACTATGTTTCTTTTATTGATGATTTTTTGAGAAAGACATGGGTTTACTTTATGAAGAACAAAGACGAAGTATTTAGTAAGTTCAAGGAATTCAAAGCCTTGATCGAGAACCATACTGAAAAGAATATCAAGACCATTCGATCAGATAATGGCAGAGAATTCACTTCGAATGAATTCAAAGAGCTATGCAAAGAATCAGGGATTAAGAGGGAGTTGTCCACTCCTTATAATCCACAACAGAATGGGATTGCAAAATGGGAGAATAGAACCATCATGGAAGCTGCAAGAGCAATGCTTCATGATCAATATCTTCCTATGCATCCTTGGGATGAAGCTACCAGAACAGCGGTGTATGTATAGAACCGTACTCCACATAGAGTACTCGAGAACAAGACTCTTGAAGAAGTCTTCTCCGGCAAGAAACCAAAAGTCATCCATCTCAAAATATTCGGATGTCCTGTGTACATACACATTCCAAAAGAGAAGAGAACAAAATTAGATCCTTCAGGAAAGAAGGGCATATTTGTGGGATACTCTGAAAGCTCGAAGGCTTACAGAATCTATTTCCCGGGATACAAGAAGATTGACATCAGCAGGGATGTGACATTTGATGAAGACACAACTTACAACAAATCTAGAAAGAGACTTGTTGAAGAACCTGAAAAAGCAGAAGAAGAAGTACCCAGAATTCATGATACAACCATAAACGAAGAAGATCAAGAAGATGATCGAGATTTTGAAGAACCACAAAGACCTGTAGATCCACCTCTGGAGAATAATCCTCATAAGAGGAAACCTACTTGGGTACATGAACTTACCCAAGGTGCAGAAAGAAATGGGGCTCCAGAAGAGAATCACAGAGAAAGAAAGAGGACCAGATCCTGCTCCGGGTATGTAGCTTTACTATGTGATTTCATTGATAAAGAACCTTCCAGTTATGAAGAGGCGGCAGAACAGAAAGAATGGAAGGATGCTATGATCGAATAATATCAATCGATCATGAAGAATGATGTTTGGGATGTTGTCCCAAGACCAGAAGGGAAGTCAGTTGTAACTTCCAAATGGATCTACAAGATCAAGCATGCTGCAAACGGTAGCATTGAAAAGTATAAGGAAAGATTTGTAGCTCGGGGTTTCTCTCAGAAAGAAGGAATAGACTATGAAGAAACCTTTTCACCTATAGCTAGATACATTTCCATCAGATCAGTACTTGCTCTGGCTGCAGTGATGAAATGGAAGATACACCAGATGGATGTCAAGACTACTTTCTTGAATGATGTAGTGGAAGAGGAAGTATATGTAGAACAGCCACTCAGTTTTGAGACACATGACAGAGAGTCTCATGTATGCAAATTGAAGAAAGCCTTGTACAATTTGAAACAGGCACCCAGGACTTGGTACGGCAGAATCGATAGCTTTCTATCCAGTTTGGGCTTTACCAAGAGTAAAGCGGATTCCAACCTTTACTACAAGGTTGAAAACGGAAACCCAGTGATTCTTCTACTATATTTAGATGATCTATTTGTGACAGGTACGGATGGGTTGATTGCTGATATGAAGAGAAAGCTTGCTGCTGAGTTTGAAATGAAGGACTTGGGGATAATGCATTACTTTCTAGGTATGGAGGTGTGGTAGAGTACATATGGAATATTCCTTGGACAAGGGAAGTATGCAGTAGAGATTCTGAAGAGGTTTGGGATGATGGACTGCAAGGCTATAGCCACACCTATGGCATCGAACCTAAAGCTATTGAGTGATGCTTCATTAGATTTGGTTGATGCTACGATGTATCGTTAGATGATTGGGTCATTGATATATATGACGAACACGAGACCAAACATTTGCTTTGCTATGAACACCTTGAGCCAGTTCTTGACAGATTCGAGAAATGTTCACTTGATTGCTGCAAAGCATATTCTGAGGTACCTGAAGGGTACAGTTGATTATGGGCTCAAGTACGATGCGAATCAAAAGATTAACCTAGAGGGTTATGTTGATTCAGATTGGGCAAGCAGTGCCATTGATAGGAAGAGCACTTTAGGGTATTTCTTTAGTATGGGATCAGGTGTGATCTCTTGGTTTAGCAGGAAGCAATCCTGTGTGGCACTGAGTATAGCTGAAGCAGAGTATGTCATAGCTTGTTCAGCTAGTTGTGAGGTAGTATGGCTCAGGAAGCTACTGTCTAACATATTTGATCTCCAATTGGATGCTACTTCTATACATTGTGAAAAATAGAGCTGCGTAAAGTTGTCAGAGAATCCAGTGTTCCATGACAAGTCAAAGCATATCAAGATCAAGAATCACTATATCAGGGATATGGTGCAGAGGGGAGCAGTGAAGCTCTAGTATGTTGCAACGGAGGAACAGATAGCTGATGTATTGATGAAGCCATTAGCTAGGATGAAGTTTGAGTACTTCAGAGAGAAGCTTGGTGCTCTCCAGGTCGAGGTTTCCTCCATGAGAAAATGATGAGACCCATAGCCATTCTAACATGGTGAGAGGATTGGTTCCTTCCATGGTCAGATGTAAGGGCTGATCCATTCTGTCATGGTGAGAGGATTGGTTCCTTCCATGGTCAGATGTAAGGGCTGATCCATTCTGTCATGGTGAGAGGATTGGTTCCTTCCATGTCAGATATGAGTGCTGGCCATTTTGTTGAGTAGGACAGATGTAAGGGAAATTTCCATTCTAGGAATGGAGGCACCTGGTTAGTTACCCGAAACACTCAGTGTAAGACTGAGTATCCATTCTGATGTGATAGAGGGATGTGTTCCCACTTGATCAGATGTAAGGGCTGAACCATTCTATCATGGCTAAAGGATTAAGTTCCTTCCATGTCAGATGTGAGTGTTGGCCATTTCGATGAGCAGGTTGGATGTAAGGGCAACTGCCATTCTCTAGGAGAATGGAGGCACCTGGTCAGTTAACAAGTAGCTCAGTCGAGGAGGATTGGGGGCCATTCTGATATGATTGCAGGGATTTGTTCCCTCATGATCAGATATGAGTGCAAGCCCTTCCATCATTGTGAGCAGGATGTGTTCCCACCTGGGTGGATGTAAGTGCAAAGCCTTTCTTCGCATCATGTGTTGATCAGATATAAGTGTTGGGCCTTTCTTCGCATCATGTGTTGATCAGATATAAGTGTTGTGCCTTTCTTCACATCATGTGTTGATCAGATGTAAGTGCAGTTCCTTTCATCGTATCATGTGTTGATCAGATGTAAGTGCAGTATCTATCTTCGCATCATGTGTTGAACAGATAGAGATGTTGAAGCCTTTCTTCAATCATGTGTTGATCAGATGTAAGTGCTGGGACTTTCTGATATGATTATAAGATTAGTTCCTACATGATCAGATGTGAGTGTTGGGCATGCCTTTCTGACAAGTAGGTCAGATGTAAGTGTTGGGTGTGCCATTCTTCGTATCATGCGTTGATCATATGTAAGTGAAGTATCTATCTTCGCATCATGTGTTGATCAGATAGAAATGATAAGCCATTCTTCGTATCATGTGTTGATCAGATATAAGTGCTGAAGAAGACCTACATGGAGGCTAGGCCTACAACCAACATGAAAAAGGGTTGGCTCTGTAGAACCTCATGTGAGAGAAGAATCATGAGATAGCACCCATGATGATCCAGATCCAGTGATGATTCACAGTGATGATCCAGATCGAGTGATGATCCAGATCCAGTGATGATGTCCCATGATGATCTAGATCGAGAGATGATCCAGATCCGATGACGAAGATGAATTGAAGACTCAGAAGACTTGAGATGCAGATGACAAGATGATCTAGCTAATACAGAGAAGAATACCAGTGCTGAAAATTGTGTCAAAAGAATACCTTCCTAGTTAAGAGGGAGTGTTGATGTATTTGTAACTTCGGAATGTATTCATCTATGTATCTTATGTATTGTAACCCGATGTTTATTCCAGGATGTATCTATAATGTAATTAAGTCATATTGCCATGCCCTGATGTTCCGATCAGGAGGATCAATAATGTAAACAAGTCAATTCAAGTCATAATGAGTAACCCTCTGATTGTCTAAGTGTTAAACTCCCCACAGTTCCGGGGCACTAGGGTTATTATACTCTCCAAGTAGAGGTCGGCCCTATTAGGGTTTTAGTCATGTCGGGATTAGTATAAATAGAGAACCAGAGGCTCTATTTATCACACAACTCATCCACACTCAAGTGTAGCGCATAGTTGAGGAAGGAGAAGACACTGGGGCTAGATAAGAAGAAGATTACTGCTGTAGGGAGATCACTTACTGTTTTGGGGATTTTACTATTTTGGTTCTAATTCTATCTCTGAGGAAGTTGCAGGGTTTTCTCCTTTATGGTTTCCCCAAGGAAAAACACTGTGTTCATTGTCTCTTGTGTTTGATTGTTGTACTTGTTATTCTCTCAGTCAAAGATCCTAATAATGCTAGCTTAAAGTTGAAAAACTAATAATTCGAAGTGTGGGTGATCATGCCACCAATATTTAGGGGCACAAGCTCAATGCCCCAACATTTCAAACCTAGGTGGGACAAATTTCTTAAGCACCTTCAGTGCTCCTCCGGCAATAAATTTTTGGGCAAAATCCACACCATCGCTCATATCTGATATCACTTTAGAAATCAAGGATCAAATCATTTATAGGTTTGACTTCATTTTCATTTTGACTAGAATTAAAAGAGAATTCTCCCAGTCAAACCACCCACCACGAGGGTTGACAATTTCATTCCGCCTGATAGTACACTAAGTAACCAATTTATCTCTTGCTATAAGAATTTGATTTTCTAAAATTTATTAATATCATTATTATATTTTGTATCCCTAGGTAAATTAGTTATTTTTTAAGTATTTTTTAGATGTGTCGGTTATTATTTAGTGGTATTTTTTATCCCATGACTAAATTAGTCATTTTTAGTTGTGTTTCTTAAATTTAGTAGTATTTAACTTAAAATACTCTCGTGACTAATGTTTTTAGTCACCTAGTCATTTATTTTCCAAATTCTACTAGTGATCCAATTATATTACTTTTATATTAAATTTCAAGTAATTTTCAATGTTTTATTCTCAAGACGTGCTTCCCAAATTCATTATTATAAGAGTTCCCCACCTAATCTTCTATCAACGATATTTTTTCAAATAAAAGATCCACCTAAAGAAATATACAATTATGAAATTTGTTTTAAGATCTAAGTAAAGAATTTTAACCTGAGATTGGTTTTAGGTTTATCAATGCACATTATGCAATAATGCACAATAGTGCACACTATACAAATATTGGTGCATATATATTGTACAATGTGTACCACAAAACCCTTTTTTTTAAATTGATAGGGATTGGAATCCAATGTAATGAGCTTCCCTAATGATTTAAAAATATTGTTTACTTCAAAATAAATATTGATACTAGCAAATGCCCAAACCCCATAATACAAGTATCATTGTGAAAGGGTAAAGAAACTAAACGTGTGTTGTTAAGGTTTGTACCAACATTAAACAAAAGCGAACAACACCACATATAGGGTTTGCAACAACATAAAACAAAAGGAAGCAATAAGAAATGTAGTGTTTGCAGTGTTGAAAGGAAGACCAAAACCATTCTATTTCATTGAAATCATTGGTAAATATGAATAGAGTCAAATCAAAATAAAATTGGGAAATTTTGAAGCTATTAAGGGAAAATTTGTTGAGATGACGAGAATGAACTTACATACATGAAGTTCTTGTCAATGGATTTGTATGTGACCCACAGTGACCCTCTACAATTTTTTTTAGCTTAGAAAACAATGTTCAATCTAACCTCTTACTAAGTAAATCTCTTTTGCGCAAGATAACCCTCTAACCTTTTGCAGAACAATGGATTATGGGTTATGGTTTTGTTCGAATCACTTTTATAATATATTATTCCCACTCTTCTTTTCATTTGAATTTTCTAGGATGAAAAATGCAGAGTCTAACCCGCCTTCCCCTCAACGAAAAAAAACCTAAAAGTTTTCATTTGAATGCACCTACCATATTTAAGCATAGTAGTGCACTTTATTACCCTAAACACAACATAGTAATAGTTTTCAACAAAATAGAAGTGCAAACGTCCCCAATCAATACTATATAGAAGTTATCCTCTGTGAAAATTTTTGTGTAAATATTTTTTCAATGCACATCAAAATCCAATGAGTCAATGCATCTATTGTAATTAAATTTTCAACGCATAAAGCAAATCAATGCACCATTTACTTTAAAAATAAATTCAAAATCCTATATTGAAGTTAGAATGTGACATGCTTCACAAACTTTCTTTTAAGGGTGTAGACATATATAAATTGTGATCTTTGTTGAATTGAAGGGATGAAAAGAGAAAGCATAAAATGGTCGATTATTTAAATTTCTAATTCCATGTTTCTCCATGTTTTCCAAGTTCTCCCAAGTGTCATTTGCAATAAGTCCAAATTTTATTTATATTTTGATTATATAATTGAGTTTATGTTATTTTTTCATATTCATTTAAATAATTGTGCATGAATTTTGTAGGATCCTGATTAGAGGTTGAGTTTGGGTGCATATGATGTTCATAAATGAACAAAATACTCAATATATTATCCAGTGCAAGACATTACAAGAAAATGGTACAGGAAATTGAAGAACCACTATATCCTACCAAATATAATGTGCCATTTGCTAGGATCCACTATGAGCATATGGTACTTCAATGTGAACTATATTTCCTTTATGACACCATAGTATGTGGTTATTAAAAATGCAAAGGGTTGAAGGTGAACCTTCAGTATTTCACGTTGCCCAATTATGTTAATGAATAACTACCCAAATTTAATGATATAATACCTTCCAATATGGTTAAGGATTCAATAATATATATTCAGAAGACATGAAGGACCACCTCTATACATTGCTCCTTATTTCGAAAGTTGGGAGCCAAATTTACAATGTTTCATTTGAAATTGAACAATACAAGTCCTTATGTTAAGTCAAATGAGAGTTCTAGTTAGTAGAGTATGATATCAATACTACCCAAGACAACTCTACTAGGAGATCCAAAAGTCTGTATGAGCTAAGAGTTACAATGTCCAAATGTACACCAAGGTAGGTTCAATTGTTAGAGGGAAACAATGACTTCTCTATTCTTTTCCATTTGCAAAGTAATTACTAAACATGGTACAAATACGCTTTGTATGACACTTGCTCATCTTCCTTGCTAGTGCCCAACATTGGGACCAAATTCTCCTTTTTGTGGTAATAATTACATGAATGCCAAGTGTAAATAGATATTACAAATATTTAGTTGTTTATCATTTTACATGTATTCACTCCTCCCAGATAGTGAGTGATAATTATGCCATGTTGTTGTCCTCTTTATAGTCATTGTGATTGCTTCATTTTGTTAAATACAAACATGGCATTTTCATGTATACTATATGCATGAACAATTTTGCTTCTAGAAACTTTAATAGGAAGAACTTGGTATATATCAATGGTTGTCCACACACTTATGGAAACATTGAAGGGTTCATAAATAGTTCTAGGTTCTCGTTGTTTAATACAAATTATCCGTTTGGGGAACATTTCAATGACAAAGACTTCATTATGAAAAAGAAGCATCCAATTTTTTTGTTGTGCATGCCAGTATGCAATTTGTGTCTTTGTGGTAGTTGTTAATAAAATGTAATTTGTGTAGACCACTGATAACTCATCAAAGGTGGCTTGCACTTGAACTGCCTTTAAATGTCCCCTTTTTGTGTAAGAAATGGAACATTGAGTAATTTTAGCTTTATTTTTATGCCGTAATGCATTTTTTCCTTGAAGGTCATTTTTAAAACACTATTCATTTCGTCGTCATTTGCACAAATTGAAAACTACCACGTATGTTATAACTATATCCAATAAAATTCTGTCACATTAAGGTTTTCAGGTTTTCACATAGGGTTGAATCCATTCTTAATCAAGAGGTCAGTGGAGTAAATATTCCTAACATTGTGTTGGTTGGCGCGATGTGTTCAACTCCCGTCGCCTAAAGGTGCATGGAATTTACTATAAAATTTCCATCGACGCCAACATAAATCAAACAATCTGGCACACCGCTTCTATAGATGCTAGGAAGGAGGAGGGGATTCCCGTTGTCTGCATTACTTGATGATTGAATAATCAAAGAATGTGAGAAGCGCAGTTGTTAATGGCAGTTGCAGAGGATAAGGTATATACCCCAACCCTTTTGGCCTTGCTTACTGGTCATGGGGTCCTTGTCTAGCAAGTCTCCCAAGCTCACCCAAAGTGGGGATCCATGCTCCCTTCCTTCTCATATGACCTATGAGTAATCATATAGTGAGAGGGCCAAGAGGAGAACCAATGGTTGCAGGTTCAAGTCTTCAAAGAGCATGAGGCATCTGTGAATTTGATCTCATGGGCACCCCACAAATTGGGTCTCTACCTCACCTGTGTTTCCTCTAATGGAACCATAACCATATTTATAGGCCGCAAGGATGGATTGTGGGACAAAACCAAGATATATCAATCTCACTAGGTGGGTGTGATGGCAGTTTCATGGGTGCCTGCTTCAGCTCCTGGTTCCCTTGTGGATCAACTCTCAGATCCCATCCAGAAACGCCTTTCCAATGGGTGTGATAACACAGTGAAGGTGTGGAAATATTACAATGGATATTGGAATCTTGATTCTTCTCTTCTTCTGCAAATTCACACAGATTGGGTTCGGGATGTAGCTTGGGCGCCCAATCTAGGGCTTCCCTGCATGTCTATAGTTCCCAAGATGGGAAGGTGAGTTATATGGATATAGGGAAAAGAAGGAGATAAATGGGAAGGGGAAGTTTTGAATGATTTTAAGACCTCTATTTGGAGGGTTAGATGGTCCTTGACTGGAACTATCCTAATTGTTGCTGATGGAAACATTAATGTGACTCTTTGGAAGGAGGCAATGGTTAGGGATTGGAATCAGGTGATCACAATACAATGACAAATGTATGTTTCTTTTTCTTTATTTTTTAAATTATGGAGTGATCTGTTGAATACTGAGAAACTCACAAGGTTGGTTGGTGTGTTTTTTGCTAAAAAATCCTCATTGTAGCATTAAGTATTGCAAATCCATGTGAATAAACTAGGAGGTTCCTTAATCATAGAAAGATGATTACCCAAACATGTTGGCATGGAGATAGCACCATATTCAAAATTTAAGAAAAGTTACATAGTGAAAATCATTGTAGCATGCAAAAAAAAAATTATATGCAAAACAATATAATACAGAAGTAAAAGATGAGCTACATGATACACACGTAGAAAATAAAGAAATAAGAGAGTGGTTCTCATGCACAAAGGAATGGCCAAGGCCTAAAACCAACCTACATTAAATAGTGATGTTGTCAAGTAAATATCATGCCCGAAAGCAGGGACTGGTGTTGGGGTTTATGTTCCCAAAGAACTCCAAAACATACCAATGTTTACATACTTAGTAGCTCTTCCAACAGGCACTATAAGACACCTAAAATAAAACCAAGACGCAAACATAAAGATAAACTAAGGAAAAAAATTCAGAAGAATGCACCAGAAATTTACCACATACAACAATGAAAAGGGAGACACAACAATATGAAATGTATGCCCCTGGTAGTATTCTTAGGTAAATATTGAGAGGTGATAAGACTCCAACCAAAATCCGTAGTAAATCAACTTGCTATAAATTTTGAGATTTCAATGTGGTCCTTTGCAAAACTGAAGGTTGTGAACTCAATAAATGCATAGATTCCCTCTTTGCTAAGACATTCACATATAGTTGGCTCTTGAAAATCAAATTCCTTTCTCCCATAACCTATTCAATTTAGATGCTCTAGAATTTGAGCCCGCGCTAGCATTGTCATCTACCTGCTACTCAAATTCCGCATTTTTCTTTCCTTATGTCTTTTCAAAGCAGAGATGCAACAGATCATTTGGATTAATTTTGGTTAAGTTTTTGGGATGGTGAAATGGAGGAGAGCTTTCTTCTAGGTTAATCATTGTTTAAAATGCTCGACATTCAGGTTATTTCAGTTTTATGTTAAAATTATTTCATTGGTGATTCTTAGTCCTATAAAATGAATAGCTGCATATCTAGCATCATATAGGTGTAGGATTTTATAGTACACTTCTGCTGAGTGCATAAGCCTTTTTTTCATTGAATCGATGCTCTACAAACTTCACTACCATTAGATTCACTCTTGAAATAGACATGTCATTTCTTTTACTTGTGGTATCCTAACATTTCTTAAAAAATAAGGATTTTCTCTCATCTTCCATGCAATGGTGTATGATTTCTTTTTTAATTGTCCACTAAAGCTACAAGGCCTTGTTGGGCTTTAGATTTTGAACCCGGCATATAAATGAAGCTCATGGACAATTAAGTTGTTTTCCATAAAATATGAGATGTATATTGCATGCGATGGTGAAGAAATCATTCTTTTTGTCTGCTGGAACTTAGAACTAAGGTTCTATTGGGCATTGTATTTTGAAATTGAGTCAACCTGACATCTAAATCATGTATTTAAATGAATCTCATGGATAATCTGACCACCTCATCTAGGGATATCTAGGGGCCCTATCCTCAACTAGATCCTCTATCAGGGTGGTTTAACCACATTTTTCAACTAGCCAACCGTATTGATGTTTTTTCCTATTTGGGGGTTGCTTCCTAGCTGGATAGGACAAACCTAGACTATGAATTCTATGTAAATACTCTATGTACTTTGAAATTACTTTTTATGATTTTGCATACTTAATCGAAATTTGGTTATTATTTTTTAAAATTAATTAAAGTCGATAAAACATTAATGCATGCACTAATATTAGCCATAGCCTACCCAAGTTGGTTTTGGTCAGCCACTTGTAGAAAGGCTTGTAACCTGCGAGATGCACCGTAGCCATTTCCATTGCCACTATCATTTTTTTATTTTTTCGATCGATTCCATTATATTTACATGGCCAAATTAGATAACTCCACCCCCAAGAAAAGAATTTTTTTAATGTATTGGAGTATGTGAAATCGATAGGAGATAAAAGTTGATTAGTACGTAATCGCTTTTGACTCTTGTTTTTAGGCTGCTTATACATGCATTTTCATGTGCCTTCTAAACTTGATTTCTATTCTCTTCGTGACTAGAAAGTGACTGTGTATTCCCTGCAGGGTTGTGCATAACTTGTGTCAACCCTCCAAGGGCTGAGTCGTGGCTGTTATGACCTTCTTTTGTTGGTCATTGGCTAAGACTGCGGCCTCCTTTAGCTTCCCATACAGAGTTAGTTCCTTCTTTCTTGTTTCAAACTTGATGTTTTCACTTGTTGAGCTTGGTCATGCCACGCCCCAACCCTCCAGGGAATACACCACTCTCCAGTCTAGGGAGGTCAGAACATTCATAAGTTATGAGTCACTCCTTTCAACATTTCTTGACCTTTGCTTCAACTAATAAAGTTTGGATAGTAGTTTAACCTAACAGGGTGCAAACCTCGTAGTTCCCAATTTCATATTCCAAAACGCCTCCAAAGATACTAGCCTCTCAATTTCCGTATTCATCTGCCCGAACTCCTCCAAAGGTACACCATAATTTCCATCCATGGAAGCTATAGGAAATTCCTTC
Source organism: Pseudotsuga menziesii (assembly GCA_001517045.1). Lineage (NCBI taxonomy): Eukaryota > Viridiplantae > Streptophyta > Pinopsida > Pinales > Pinaceae > Pseudotsuga > Pseudotsuga menziesii. The sequence goes on along the minus strand of LPNX010895576.1, from coordinate 78,056 downwards.
ACTTAGCCTAGCCCTCAAGGAAGGAGGGTCGCACCCTCAAATTTCTCTTCAGTCTTCAACGAGAAGATATCTTGTGGTTTGTTAATTGCACGGGTGAGGAGAGATCTGGCCAACTCTAATGCTATAATAAATGAGGACGTGGAGGTTTTGACGTGCAGATGATGAGATGATTGACCAACCCTAACGTGAGAAGAGAAGAGGTAATGGGAAAGACCTAGCCAATCCTCGTGAAAGAAGAAAAGACCATAAGTAATGAGAGTCCAATCCAACCCATACCTAATAGGATAAGAGAAGAAGTGACACCCTTGCAGAAAATCATGTACTAAAATAAAAGACTATATGCCACACATATGGATTCTCGTGCCACTTGGGCGATATAATGAATATGCATGATGACAGGGTTACCATAAAAAGGAAAAAAAAAGAATCACACACGAAAACTGAGCGAAAAAACTAGATGCTGCGGGCATGGATTCCACTACCACCTCGCCACTGGAATGAAAATTCATGCAAACGGGGTTACTAGAAAAAAATTATATTGCATACCAAAACTGAGAAAAAATAAAATATATGCCAGGGGTATGGATTCTCATGCCACCTGGACAACGGAATGAAATGAATGAAGACAAGGTTACGATGTAAAGTAAAGGCAGTGAGGATGGTGATTTTTTTAATCTGTTTTATCATCATTATATATAAAAGTTATTATACTTCTATCAGACATTGAATGAAATCCTATTCATTCTGGCATACTTTGAATTCTTTCCTATTGATTAAGGATCCCTATGGAAAACAATATTATGAAAATCAGTTTCCGAAATGATTTTATAGATTTTTAGAATTGACTTGGATTATAATGTGAATGGATCATTACATTCCCCTCTCACTGATAAAAATAATAGAGTTCCTGATGGTCAAGTGTGTGATTCCTGGCTTCACATGCTTTGTAGTACGTGGGTTCGCACAAACAAATTGCATTCAATTGATTTGCAAGAATAGGGTTTGATGTTCGTACATAGCAAGTTTGCATTATTTTGGTTTCTATACAGCTACTTAACTTGGTTGGTGTCCTTTTAGTGACTAGTAAGTGAATGTGTATGCCTTTAGGGCTGCGTTGTGTCCTATGTTGGACCTCCAAGGGCTGAGTCGTGGGTGATGCGCCTTTTCCTACTGGCCATGGATTGAGAATGTAAACTCCTTTACATGCCATGGGTTGAGAAGGTGAACTCCTTTTGTTGGTTTCCAGTTTTGAAACGTGGCATTGTTCACATGTTTTAAATTGATTCATGACCTTGTTAAACTAGGTCATTCCACTACCAAACCCTTTAGGGCATACATATTCACTTCACAGACTAGGGAGGTCATAGCATCCATAATCTCTGCATCACTCCCTTGAACATTTTCGGCCCTTTTCTTGAACTGTTAGTGGATGGATGTATTATGTTTGGGGGTTTCTTCCTATTTGGATAGTATAAGCCTATACTCTTATTTTTTGGATTCCTTTTGGATTTCCCATTAATCTGCTTATCTTGTGAAAAATTTATGAACTTTCAAATGATTTATGGCCTTGTGTTTGGAATTTTTAAGAAACAATTGGGGACCTTCCTCTCCATGTACCTCTAAGATACCATCTTCCTTCAAAGGTTCCTCTAACTCTAAAGGTTGTATTTCTTCTCCCAGCACAAAAAATACATCCCTTTGTAGGCTGCTTATACATGCATTCCTATCCGATTACTAAAAAAAAATTGTGGCATTTTAGTGACTAGGAAGTGACTGTGTATGCCTTTAGGGCTGGGTCATGACCTTTTTTATCACTCTAAGGGATGAGCCATTGGTGTTGTGCCTTCTTCTCCTGGTCATGGACGGAGAACGTGACCTCCTTTAGCTACCCATACATAGCCTTTCACTTTTGTTGGGTGTCAGTTTTGAAACGTGGCCTTGTTCACATGTTTGAAATGTATGGCTAGCCTTGTTGATCTAGGTCATGCTACTACCAAAACCTTTATGGCATACAAATTCACTTATTAGCCTAGGGATATCACAATAGTCGTACATTGCACATCGCTCCCTTCAACATTTCCTGACCTTTCCTTGAACTATTAGAAGAAATATGTATTATGTTTGGGGGATTCTTCCTATTTTGATAGTATATGCCTAGGCTCTTGTTTTTTTGGATGCCTTTTGACTTTCCCATTAATGATTATCTTCTACCAACAAGCTGTGAATTTTTCTATCCTTTTTCTACTCGGTTCTCTATATTCTTACTAGCCCATGGTTGTACATAATCTCTCCTATCTTGTCCATGCATTGTGATGCCCTATCCCACCTTATCTATGTATGTGTTAAACCCTATATGTTAGGTCAATAGTATTTTTTTGTCTACTAGAGGGAGCTATTCCTTTTAAGGTTCCTACCTATGATTTGGGATTATTATCCTTACTGCTAACCTTATGAGATCTTGCCATTGTTATATTTTTATCATTTAAGCAATATGATCTTAGGATCTTATCTAAGAGAATAACATGCACAGCAATAATCACAAGAGACAAGAGACACAAAGAGTTTTCCTCAGAGAAACCATAAAGGAGAAAACCCCGCAACTTCCTCAGAGATAGAATGAGCACCAATGGAAAAAGTAAAACCCAAATACAAAAATATGATCTTCGACAGTTGTTCTCTATCTCACTTGTGCAATCTTCTCTTCTCTCACTCATGTGCTACAGTTGAGTGAGTGTGTTTTTCAAATAGAGAGTTTCACTCTCTATTTATACTAGTTTCCGACTTGACAATTACTTACTAGGTCCGACTTCAATAGGAGACTCTAATAACCCTAGTGCCCCTCAACTATGGGGACTTTGCCCCTCGATCAACAAAAGAGGGTTAACCTCTATGAATTTACATGACTTGATTACATTAATGATTCTCCCGATAGGAACATTGGGGTACAATGAAATACAATACATAAGATATACAAGTGAACACATTTCGAAGTTACAAATACATCAACACTCCCTCTTAACTAGGAAGGTATTCTCTTGACACAGTTCATTAGCACAAGTCTTCATCATAGGATCATCATCATGACTAGATAATCATCAAACTAGATCATCATCATCATCATCATCATCACTACTCCCGCTATCTTGAGTAAATGGTGCTATCTCTCAATTCTACTCGTCACAGGTTGTTCTACAGACCAACCCTTTTTCATGCTGGTTGTAGGCCTAGCCTCCATGTAGGTCTTCTTCTTTATCACTTATACCATCGGCATAGTAGGACACACCTACTGCCATCCGAGAAAGGCTCTAGCACTTATATCCACCGGCATGGTAGGACGCACCTACTACCATCTGGGAAAGGCTCCAGCACTTACATACATCATCATGATAGGACACACCTACTACCATCTGGGAATGGCTCTAGTACTTACATCCACTGGCATGGTAGGACACACCTACTACCATCCATAGAAAGGCCCCAACACTTACATCCACTAGCATGGTAAGACACACATACTACCATCCAGGGAAAGGATCTGCACTTACATCCATTGGCATGGTAGGACACAACTACTACCATCCAAGGAAAGGCCCTGCACTTACATCCACCGGCATGGTAGGACACACCTACTACAATCTAGGGAAAGGCTCTGCACTTACATTCGTCGGCATGGTAGGACACACCTACTACCATATGGGGAAAGGCTATGCACTTACATCCATCGGCATGGTAGGACACACCTACTACCATCCGGGGAAAGGCTCAGCACTTACATCTGACCATGGGAGGAACACACCCCTCAACCATGTCAAAAGGGAATATGAACTCATCACTTCCTCTTGGAAGGAATATCGATCTAGAGAACACCAATATTCTCCCTGAAATATTCAAACTTCACACTGACTAATGGTTTGGGAAACACATCAGCTATCTATTCGTCCATCGCAACATAATGGAGCTTCACTGCTCCTCTCTGCACCATATCACAGATATAGTGATATTTGATCTCGATATGCCTCGACTTGTCATGGAACACCAATCTCTCCGACAACTTCACACAACTATGGTTCTCGCAATATATACAAGTAGCATCCAACTAGAGATCAAACAAATCAGATAGTAGCTTCCTTAGCCACACTTTCTCACAACTAGCTAAACAAGTTGTGGCATACTCTGCTTCGGTTGTACTCGGTGCCACGCAGGACTAATTCCTACTAAACCAAGAGATCACACCTGATCACATACTGAAGCATTACCCCGAAGTGCTATTCCTATCAATGGCACTTCTTGCCCAATCCAAATCCACATAACCCTATAGGTTAATCTTCTGATTCACCTCCTAGTTGAGCCCATAGTCAACTATACCATTCAAGTACCTCAGAATATGCTTTTTAGCAATCAAGTGAACATGTATCGGATCTGTCAGGAACTGGCTCAATTTTTTCACAACAAAGCAAATATCTAGTATCGTATTCATTGGGTACATCAAGGACCCAATCATCTAACAATACATCCTAGCATCAACCAACTCTGATGAAGCATCACTCAATAGATTCAGGTTTGATGCCATAGGTGTGGTCATGGCATTGCAATCCATCATCCTGAACCTCTTCATGATCTCTACTGCATACTTCCCTTGTCCAAGGGACATTGCATCTGCATTCCACCACACCTCCATGCCTAGAAAGTATTGCATCATATCCAAGACCTTCATCTTGAACTCAGCAACAAGTCTCCTTCTTGCAACTTTAATGAGTTCCTCTTTTCCTATCAGGAACAAGTCATCGACATATAACAGGAGCATCACTGGTCTTCCACCTTCAACCTTGAAATAAAGGTTGAAATTCACTTTAATCTTAGTAAATCCTAGATCCATCAGTAAGCTATCCATCTCATCGTATCATGCCAAACCTTAGGGTCTTCTGCAGTCACTCCATCTGAAGCGGAGCATCATTCTCCCTCTGCCTTTCGTACTCTATGCATTGAAACATTATGTACTGGAGTGAAAAGTAGCTTCCTCTACTTCTAATATTCTATGTATCCATCTAGGGTCACTGGATACCAAGATCCTCTACCTTGAACCTTTTCAAAATTTCTTTTCACACCCATATGTGAGCTTGTCATCCTCTACAGGATTTCATCTTCAACCTTGTAGCAAAGGTTAAGATCTTCATCATTCTAGGTGATCTTCAAGATCCCTGTGTATGTGTTATCCCATGGGTTCCTTCTGAGATTGTACAAGGCCTTCTTTAATTTGCGCACACGAGTCTGCCTGTCATGTGTCCTAACTTCCAGTGGTTTCAAATGTCTCTTCGTAGTCTATGCCTTCTTTCTGTGAGAAGCCTCGTGCTACAAATCTTTCCTTGTATCCCATGATGTTTCCATCTACTGCATGTTGTATATTGTAGATCCATATGGGAGATACTACAGGATTCCCTTCAGGTCTTGATACCACATCCTAGACATCATTCTTCTTGAACTTCTACTCTCCTTGCCTTTTTTCTTGGCTACTTCTTCATAGATGGAAGGTTCTGCATCAATGATGTCGCTCAATAGTGTCATATAATTGCATTGTGTCTGAGACCTCTTTTTTTCTTTGAAATTATCATCATATTTTCTTCATCTTGGATTATTTCTCGAACTGTGGCCACTTTTTCTTTGGAACAAGTATCATCCTTCTTTTCTTGTAGGTGATTGTACGCAATCTTTCCTACAAGTCAAATTCATTAGTTGCATGGTTAGAAACATTTCATAAGGCATATTCATAATGGAAAATTATTATGCACAAATATATAATCATGCAACTATTTTAGCCAATACAACATTCATCCATATCTCACGGAAACTTTCTAGATGCCTTCCATCTCTACCATGACATCATTGAGATTGTGCACTAATCCAATATGTGAGCAAAGAGGTTTCATTCTAGATAAGTAGCAATGGATATTTTTATAGCACCATGGGCTACTTACCCATCACATGCATATTAGTAGTATACTTTCATTAATGCAAACATTCTATCATGCATATCACATCAACTGAATATAAACAAATGCATAACCAAATAATATCATGAAATGACAATTAAATACTTATCTTTATTTGTTTTGTGGGTAGACTCCTTCTTGAACCTTTAGCTTCATCATCTTCTTCATTCATGACATCACCATTTCTTATCCAAATGCTAAGAAGGTTCTTCAAGAATTGATTCCTTCATATTCCTCATTGCTTAAGGGATCTTCTTTGAATTGTGAGAGCTAGAGATTTAGTTGCTCCCATCTTCTTTTCTCTTATTATGAGTCAAGATTCTTCTTATGTGCACTCTTCCCAGATTTTGCTGAAGATAATCACTTCCTTCTGGCACACATTCCTCGAATGAATGAATCCCATGATCCTAGGAGGCCATTCAAGGTAGTTATAACAATATCTTATTCTTCTTTGATTACTTCATCATAGAAGTGAATGCTTCCTTTTGGTTTCTTCAAGGATGACACATGAGGGATGAGATTATCTTTAATAGAATATACAATGATTCTTTTGGCTCAAGCCTTAGCCTCATCTCCCTCTGGCTCCTAGAACTTTCTTTCAATTTGAGGTGTCCATCCTGGTTCTGGATCTGGCTGATCTAGGGTTTGTTAGAGAAACCCTATTTTTAAAAACTTGGAATCTTTTAGATATTATTGGATAGAAATATGCGCCTCCTCAAGGTGAGCTGAGAAGCATATTCATTTTCCCAAAACTGTATATCAGAACTGCAAAATATTTGATGCCCTAGTTTTCTTCAATTTCTTCTACAGAATTATCTGATATTGTTTCTACAGTATATCCAAAATTACTTCTCCTATGACTCTAACAATTCGCCCTGATGTGGCCTCATCTGTCCTCTTTTGAACACCGCATGTTTGAGTAGAATTGGTTTCACCAATTGGTACTTATGAGAGTTTTTCCAAGGTGATGTATTTCAGAACTGTTCGACATAATGAACTTATACAAACTTCCATGTGTCATTGTTTCACTGTCGGGGTATGAAACATTTACCATAGAATGTACAGTCTGTTCCTTATCTGGAACATCTTGAGAAATTTCATTTGGACCTTCGTCGCTTGAGATATAGCAATTCTCCCAAGGTGTCCTATTTAGGGATGAATCCTAGGATAGGTTGGAACCCTAATTTGGAGGAATCATATCTACCAGAATATAATGAATATTAGTACAAAACATTTACATAGGGTACATTAGGAATTTATCTTCCACCTATAAATGTTTAGGTTCCTGATCCTTCTCCAATCTAGAGATATAGCGAATGTACCAAAACTTCTAGTTTTAGTATTTTAGGGTTTTTGGGTCAGGGTCAAACTAGGGTTTGACTTTCCCGGAGTTTTACCTAGCAAAAAATTTTGATCTTGGTCTCTAAATTTTGATTTTGAGGAGTAGAGAAATATTATGTTGGGCTCACTCAAAAATTCCTCTTCTATGAAAAGCCCTAATTTCCCGCAGTAGTGACAGGTCAAAAACTGAAAAAATGCCCGGATTCAAATCTGCTTCGATAGAAATATGCTCCCTTCAATGGAGAGTTAGCCTAGCCTCCTTTTGCTGATGATCTGTGGAGAGAGATCCAAAAAGTAAGAATCCCTATATTTTACAGCTGCACAATGTCTGCTTCTAATATTAGCTCTGATACCATGTAAGATTTTTATCATTTAAGCAATATGATCTTAGGGTATTATCTGAGAGAGTAATATGCACAGCAATAATCACAAGAGACGAGAGACAGGAATATTTTTCTTCGGGGAAACCATAAAGGATAAAACCCCGCAACTTCCTTAGAGATAGATTGAGCACCAATGGAAAAAGTAAAACCCAAAGACAGAAAGATGATCTCCGACAATTGTTCTCTCTCTCACTTGTGTGAGCTTCTCTTCTCTCACTCATGCACTACAGTTGAGTGAGTGTGTGTTCCAAATAGAGAGGCCCACTCTCTATTTATACTAGTTTCTAACTTGACAATTACTTACCAGGTCCGACTTCACTAGGAGAGTCTAATAACCCTAGTGCCCCTCAACTGTGGGGACTTTTCCCCCCCGGTCAACAAAGGAGGGTTAACCTCTATGACTTTACATGACTTGATTACATTAATGATTCTCCCGATAGGAACATTGGGGTACAATGAAATACAATACATAATATATACAAGTGAATACATTCTAAAGTTGCAAATACATCAACAGCCACTTGGTGACTGGGTTTTGTTGTTGTGTGTATCTAACCTAAACCCATACCACTTTAACCTTCTCTCTCTCAAAGTAACCCTTATGACAGCTTGTCCTTTTAGTGACAATAGTTGACTCAACATGTCTGAGTATAAGTTAGATCCAAACAAGATCTATTTAGCAATTTTTTTTAAATTATTGTGTATTAGTTTCACTATACTTTTGTAATTTTTATGCTATGTATATTGGAGATGAAAATCCATCTCAAGGACCAACTTCAACGTTGTTATCTCCTAAATAAATTATTTTTCAATAGCTCAAACTCAGACAATTTATTTTTGCATAGTAGTGAAGATTTTAGGGTATATTATGAAAGATGTTTGAGTGATTAACAAAATTGGAATGCTTGGTGTTCCGTTTTTCAAGAAAATTTGAAAGTTTAGCTTTCAGCGGCTTAGACGAACTTTTCAAATAGTTCATTAGCCACCGAAAATCCATCTTTCAGCAGCTAACGATTTGGACTCAGGACTGCGTTAACCACCAAAAGCCTGTTGACGTCGTTTTTAATAAAATTTTGGAAAGGGGGCTTTCGGTGGCTTAGGAAAACTTACCAACAGTTCATTAGCCACCAAAAAGCCCAGGTTTCGACAGCTTAGCAATTGGTCCAAAGAAGAAAATTAACCACCGAAAGCTCATTAACTACATTTTTGGATAAATTTTGGAAAGGAAGCTTTTGGTGGCTTGGGCAAATGTGTCAACGGTCCATTAGCCACCAAAAAGCCCAGGTTTCGGCAACTTAGCAATTGGTCCAAGAAGACAATTAAACTCTAAAATCTCATTAATTACGTTTTTGGATAAAGTTTGGAAAGGAAGCTTTCGGTGGCTTGCGTGAACATGTCAACGGTCCATTAGCCACTATAAAGCCTAGCTTCAGCAGCTTGCAAATTAGACCCAATATTCCCTTAACCGCCGAAAAGGCCAAAAGAGGTAAAACAGTTAGTTAACCATCAAAATTAAACGTTGTCAACATGAGGCATGTCATGATCTAGCACTTAACCATCGAAAATACTGGGGGACTGCAAAAAATCATAAGTTGGTAAATAAAATGTCATTATTGATATGAAGTCACTGATAGAGATCAAAACCCAAACCTACCCTCCATCTGTCCCACGACTGCAGTTGAACCACCACGAAACATCAGGTTCCAGTTAAAGATGATTGTTGTACCGAATATATCGTGGTTATCACCAGGATTTACCATCATTGTACTCAAGTACTAGTCGACTAATTAAACCCCTCAAAATCAACACCATATCCTCAGTACATTCCACATTTCTCTACATGCATCCTTACTGCTCAAGGGCATCCCTGAAACTAGCGCACTAATATCCTTCACGGAATTTGAATTTTGATTTTTGCAGGTACTAAGAAGCACAGCCCAAAGATGAAGAAAGGAGGAGGACTTGCCCTCAGACAAGAACTAGGGGACATCCGCTATCTTGAGTCACATCCAGAAGTTTGCCAATTCATCAAAGATGAAGGCTGTTACAGGTTCTGTGAGAAAATCCATGGTTCACACCAGCAAGTTACAGAAGCATTTTATCTTTCTTTTGATGGCTCTAAGGCCTTGATAGGAAAATAAGAGTTCCAAGTTGATGAAACCCTAATTGCAGATGTAGCAGAACTCCCAAGAACTGGGGAGAAATGGTTAAAAACGACCATTACTAAGGATGTGGAATTTAGGTCATACTTAAAACATGAACACAAAGATGTAGTATGGAAGAAAAGAATTCCATCCACCTGGCTAGAGGAGAGGTGGCAGCAATTATTGAAAGCAATCTTGGTTTATATAACCTGTGAAGGAAGGTATACTAGGGTGATGATATACCACTTTAAATTGATGAATCATTTTATAGGCAGAATCCCTTTAAACCTACCTTTCTACCTCCACAAGAGCCTAACCAAGATGGCACACCAGGTCAAGGCCCAGCCCACTAAAATCGCAGGAAGGTTATCTCACCATGGCTTGATACAACTCCTTATCCAAGAATTGTTGCAAAGGAGAAACATAGCATGGGCATATTTCTTATTCTAGAATGAGTTTGAAACAGGATTACAGCCAGAAGATAAAGGAAAGTACCCTTCAAAGAAATCCACCAGCCCCATGAGTAGAAAGAGGTAGAGGAGGGATATATCACCAGTGACAGTGGATCAAACTTCTCCAACTTCTAAAACCAACCAAGAAAAAATAAATATGGACTTTAGTGAAAAGGAGAAGGAGGCCCCAGCACAAAGTGGAAATATACTTAACCTACCCTACTCATACTGAGAAGAAGAAAATGAGCAAGAAGTTAACCTAACAGAGTAGGTTGTAGCAGAACATGAATATTTTCCCTCACCAACACCAAGGGAAGGTCAAGAGGAACCAATGGTAGAGACCTCCTCAAGAAAACCTAGGTTTCAGACAATAAACCAACTGTTAATGAAAATACATGAAATAGAGGTTTTAGACAAAGAGATAAAAAGAAATAATGCAATATTAACCAAGAGGAATACTGAGTTGCATAATTCTATTCTAGAAATGAGAGGGATGTATGTCATGCTGAAAAGGAGAAATCTAAGGTTTATTAAGGACAACTGCAGGCTCTACAGAATGATCAGACTGATGAGGTTGCAGAAGAAAAACTCAAACCCTAGCCCTCAAGCTCATCTTGCACTAGAAACCCTAGTAGAGGTAGCAGCAAGCTTGCAAGATCCTGAGGCAACTCATGATGTTGTTGCTTTGTTAAACCCTATGCAAGTTGAAGAAGTACCAAAAGAATAGGAGTAAATTGTAAGAGGATGATTAAAAGCTAATAAAATTTTGTAGAAAATAGAGCTTTCAGTGGCTTAGGAGAATGCAACAGCTGTTCATTAGCCACCGAGAGCAGAGCTTTCAGTAGCTAACAGACCCAGGATTCTGTTTCCTTAACCACCAAAAGCACAAAAGGGTGCAGAATGATATGTTTACACACAGAACCAGTTTTGATGGGTACAAACACCTCAGGGGTAAATTATGGAGCTGAAAATTGATGAAAAGCACTAGTGGAGGAGGTCTGTTCCAGTTTTGAAGGCACGATCAAGGAGAAATGGGTCACAAACCCTACCTATTTTTTTACAAACCATGGCTTATCTGTCAGATAGCAGGTTATAGCTCTACTTCAGTTATTACTATAGTTATCAAAGAGTTCAATGAGTGAACAAAGTGCTAGAGTTGATAGACTAGCACTTAAATTAGGGGTTTTGACCTAAATTTTTGCAAAACAATTATGCTATCTATTTTTAGTAAATCAGATCCAAATTTTCAGGATCTGAAGATTTTTGCAAAGGCTATAAAGCCTAAGACTTATTTTGAAGCAAGGGTTCAACTTTGGAGACTTTTAGACCCTTATTGTTATCAAGCTTCTCATGTTATTCATCATTTAATATAAGCTCTTTTGCCATTATATGTTCAGATTCCATATCTTTTATGTTCTGTACTTGTGCTTGAATGTATGATTCAGGTTCATTATTCTTATCTAATTCCAGATAGTTTTCAACCTATCTATGTGTTGATGATTTGAATTACAAGTATTTTTCCTTGTTATGATTAGCCATTCATATGTGATTGCTTTATGTATGGATCTGCCAGCATAGTAAGTTCTCCATTTATTCACCTTATTATCAACCCTCTGAATGAATATTGGTGGTTAGAAGCCTTATATTTTGATTGATTTTTATGCATGTCATGAATGTGTGAGGTCCTTTAGGTCATCTGACTTGGTCCATTTAGAAAAACCATTAAAAACATTTAAGTTACCAAATATCCTTGAGCTGCAACCTAGAAAAGTTTCCTGGAGTGCTAACAAATTGGTGCCGTTGCCGGGGAGAAGAGATCGAAGCTCAACTTCCCTAGGAGACGACATAGATCCTACTTTGATGATAGACAAAGTTTGGACACTATTCTGGTTGTAATCATCTATCTGGCGACTCCACTGGAATAAGGTGGCTTCAAGAAGACCACGTACCAGAGAAAACCCTCAAGGGCCACCAGTAAAACCTGTTTCAGATCCAGAAGAGATTCTAAGAAGAGTTAGGGCTTCACTAAGATAGACCTCCAGAGCTGCAAGGGAAGATACATTAGGTATTTCAAGAGGTATTTTTGTTGTTATTTCAAATAGACGTCCATTTCAATCTCCTTCTGCTGAAACATATAATTCTCAGGAATTTATAATTGAATTAGAAAATTTTAGGGTTGAGGAATATTCAAGCACTGTTGCTTGTGTAGATCCAATCCCTAGTGACTCCACTGAGATAAATACACCCTGAATACTCTCTCAGCTACCACCCACACAAGCAGTATCTCCTTCTTCCCTTTCCATACCCAATTCCAATATGGCTTCCCCTCTGACAAAAATGGAAAGGATCCTTGTTGCCAAATACACCCCTCTGAATTTGCGTAACCCCCTGTCTGTTATGCCTACTGGAGATTATCTCAAATACATGCCAAAATTTACTGGAGAGGGAAATTTCATAGCTGAAGAACACCTGGAGGAATTCTACAGTTATGCTAAGAACATAAACATTGAACAAGAGGATGTGTGGACTAGGTTTTTCTTGCAAAGTCTAGATGGTAGGGCTAGGAAATGGTTCAAAGAGTTGCTTGTTGGATCAATAGCAAACACTGAATCCCTAGATGACATATTTTTTAAGCATTGGGGAGAGAGAAGAGACCACCTTTACTACATTACTGTGTTTAGCAATCTGAAGAGAGAGAATGGTGAGTCTGTTTCTAACTTCACCAAAAGGTTTAACAAGATGTTCAGCAAGATCCCTGCTGAGATCAAGCCAACTGACCCTTCAGCCAAAATCACCTATGCCAATGCCTTTGATTCAGAATTCCATATTCTTATCAGAGAAAGAAGATCAGCTTCTCTGTCACTCATGCAAGATGTTGCCCTTGAATTTGAGTCAAATATCATTACATCTCAGAAGGTTAAAGGAAAAATTGACAAGAAGAAGCAACCCTCAGATCCTCTACAGGCTTCTTCATCAAAGAATAAAATAGAGAAAATGGCCAAAATGTTGGATAGTCTGACAACTGAAATGTCTAGACTTAAAGACCAAGGGAAAATACCTGTGAGGGGTAAAGGGCCAAATGATTTTGCTAACAGAAACCCTAATTTTGTCCCTTACAGAAGAAACAACCCACCAGCTCAAATCCTTCAAAGGGATAGGAATCAAGCTAAGGATCAAAGGATCAGAGCTCTTTTCAGAATGTTGTACTAGAAGGAGAACCAAAGTTCACTCAAGAAGAAGGAGAGCAAGAATACAATATCAACTGTATGGAGGATGAAGTAGATCTCTCTTTCCTAACACAAGCAGACTATGAGGAATCCCTCATGAATGAACAGATCATGGAAGAATCTCTGTATCAGGAAGATGATCAAGAAGGTTATAATTTGAGATCCAGAATTGTTTCTCTTATGAGGAAGACTCCTACCCCTACAAAGCAGCCTGCTCCTCAAGCTAGGAATATTGCTGCTCCTACAAAGAAGATGATTGTTCCTCCAAAGAAACGGCAAAATCCATTACAACCATTAGCTCATGATCCTCTTCAGCTCAAAGAAACACCACAAGAGGTAAGAACTTCTAACAAATTATCCTATGCTTTCAATCTTGAGTCAGAAATTCAAAAGTTAAAAATCCCTTTTCCCTTGATAGAACTAATGAAGAATGATGCCTTCAAGGCATCCATACTGAAATCTCTTCAGCTAAGGAATCCCCTAGATTCTGAATTTGTGAACTTGCAAGATGATAAGCTCACAGTAATCCTAGGTCCTATGATTGAAGAGCTAGATGAGTCTTGCCCACCTTTCTACATATCTTTGAACATCCATGATAAAATCGTTCACAACTGTTTACTGGACTCATGAGATTCCCATAACCTAATGCCAAAAGCAGTGATGGATGAGCTTGGCCTCAGCATTACAAAACCCTACCATGATCTGTTCTCATTTGACTCCAGGAAGGTCAAATTCCTAGGCCTCATCAAATACCTTGTCATAAACCTCTCCCGGCTGCCTTCAAAAAGTATAGTGATGGACATAGTAGTGGCTAAAATCCCACCTAAGTTTGGCCTCCTTTTGTCTCGCTTACATATGCTACAATCCCAATGTTTGGAGGGGAGACCAAGAGACTCTACAGGGAGAACCAGTTCACTTACATCATCAGTAATGCCAAGAACTCTATAAACCATCCTATATATGTAGTAGACACAGAATTTGGGGCATGCATCCTGTAGAAAGATGATTCCCAGCCAACATCCATACAGCTCACAAAGCCTGCCTATCAGCCACCAGAGGAAGTAACCACCTCTATCTGAAGCATGTTTTTTGATGGGGCCAGTACTCAAGCCTCAACAGGTGCTGAAATAGTCATGATTTCTCCTTCAAAGGAGACTATACATTTGTCTTATAAGCTGGACTTCAAGACTAATAACAACATAAAAGAATATGAGGTGTTCTTGTTGGGAGTGAAGGCTGCCAAAGAAATGGGAATCATGTGCATGAAGATATTTAGAGATGCAGATCTCATCATACAGCAGGTGAACAATAATTTTCAAGCAAAGAATGTCAGATTGAAGGAATACATATATGAGGAATGGAAACTTGGGGACTCTTTCATGTTTTTTGCACTCTCATATATACCTAGGGCTATGAACCATCTGGTTGATTCCCTTGTTGTCTCTGCAAGTCTATTTGTTCCCCCTTTACCTCCCAAGCTAAGCTATGATATCCAAGTCAAGTACAGGCCATCCCTCCCTGATAATGTAAAATTTTGGAAGGTTTTTTAGAATGATGATGAGCTTAGTAAGTTTCTCCAGGTGGTAGATGAATTTTTTGATATGCATATTGATCAAGAAAACCTAAATATGGAAGAATCTCAGAGGGTCAAGTTAAAATATAAAGTAGGTGATCAGAACATTGTTCAGTTACCTAGTAATTATATACCTCAGGGTCAGATACCCTTGGAAGAGCTATTCGATCATAATGATGTCCCTTTTAAACCTACCAAAAAGGAGAAAGATCCTTTTGTCCAAGAGAAAAACATAGGTAGCCAAAGTCATCCAAATTTCATAAATCTGTCCACTAAGTTGACTGCTGATCAGAGGTCAAAATTTTGTAGTCTGATGAAAGAGCTTGCTGATCATATCTTTTCCTAGGAATACAGTGACCTAAAAACTTATGACACTATTATCATCCAACACAGGATTCCTCTGGAGAAGGACACTGTCCCTTTCAAATAGAAGCTGAGATCCATTGGTCCTCTCATACTGCCTGTGATTGAAAAAAAGTTCCAAAAGCTCCTTAAAGCCAAAATCATAATTCCCCTACAGCAACATCAACAACTAACCACCACAGAAATTTGGCAATAGAAATCATAATTCCCCTCAGGTATTCCAAATGGATTGCAAATTTAGTAGTGGTAAGGAAGAAGAATGGGGAGTTTAAGTTATGTGTGGATTTCAGAAACCTGAACAAATGCTCAAAAAAAGACAACTATCCATTACCCAAGATGGAGCACCTATTGCAAAGAGTCTTGGGGGCTATTGTCATGTCATTCCTGGATGGTTTCTCTAGATACAACCAAGTTGCTGTGCACCCCGATGACCAAGAAAATACTGCATTTACCACTCCCTGGGGCACCTTCATGTATGCCAAAATGCCATTTGGGCTGATGAATGTTGGGGCCACTTTCCAAAGGGCCATGGACATAGCTTTAGTGGGGTTGAAAGACAAATTTGTTCTCATATATCTTGATGACCTCACTATTTACTCCAACAGCCATGAAGAACATTTGTAGCACTTGAGGAGGGTGTTTCTGAAATGTAGAAAATTTGGGATATCACTGAACCCGAAGAAGTCTCAATTTGCACTCAGTGAGAGCAAACTCCTAGGTCACATAGTTTCAGCTGAAGGTGTGAAGATTGATCCTGTTTGAATTGAAGCAATCCAAAAGTTGTCCATACCTAGGTCAAAAAGGGATATTCAGTCATTTATGGGTATGATAAATTTTGTCAGGAGGTTTGCCCAAACTTTTCTGAGTTGGTAAAGCACGTAACCTCTATGTTGAGGAAGGAAGCTGACATCAAATGGACAGAGTAAGAAAGAAGCTCTTTTGAAGACATCAAGAAGGCTATCATGGAAGCTCCCACTCTAATTAGTCCAGAATACACCAAGGGTTTCTACATTTTCTCCCTTGCATCCTATGAAACAGTGGCAGCAGTGGTGTTACAAAAAGATGATGAATTCCTTGATCACCCTATTTCCCTTTTCAGCAAGACATTGAGGGATGCTGAACTAAAATATGATCCTATTGAAAAGTGGGCTTATGCTCTCATCAAGTCATTGAAATCCTTCAGGATTTACATTCTACATGCCAAGGTCCTTGCCTATGTCCCTTCAGCTATTGTAAAGAATGTATTTACCTAGCCTGACATTGATGGAAAGAGATCTAAATGGATTTCCAAGATTATTGAGTTTGACATAGAATTAAATCCCACCAAGCTAGTGAAAGGCCAAGGTCTAGCTAAACTCATGGCTAAAGAAAATTGTGATCTTTTGGGAATGAATTTCATTTGTATAACTTCAGCTAACCTGCATACAGAGATAGCAGCAAAAGCAGCAGCAGCAGAGGTAGTTTAGGAGCATTATGATAGTCAACAAGTAGCTGAGAACTTGTCCTCATGTGATTGGTACTCAAGTATTATTCATTTCCTGCAAAATTTATAAGTCCCCCCTGGACTCACTCTAAATCAGGCACGGGCTCTTAAACTTAAGTCTATTAAATTTTGTGTAATTGATAAACTATTGTATTGGAAAGATCTGTCTAGTGTTTTGTTGATATGCTTAGATAAAGAAGAGTCAGTTCAGGTCATGCATCAGTTTCATTAAAGCACATGTGGAGGCCATCATTACTGGAAGACCACAGCCCATAAGATTCTGAGGGTTGGGTACTATTGGCCTGTTCTTTTCTCTAATGTGTGTACCTTTGTGAGAGCCTGTGACAAGTGCCAAAGATTCATAGGGAAGCAGCAGCTTAGATCCTTGCCCCTTAGAGCTATTGTAGTGAATGGTCCTTTCCAGCAGTGGGGTCTTGATTTCATAGGTGAAATTAATCCTTCATCAAGTGGTCAACACAAATGGATCCTAGTATCCATAGACTGTTTCACCAAGTGGATAGAGGCAGTGCCTACAAGGAATGCCACTCACCAGGTCATCATGAGGTTTTTATATGAGAACATCTTTATCAAGTTTGGCTGCCCAGTAAGGCTAGTGACTGATAATGCACCAGATTTCAAAGTCGAGGCATTGGTTAACATGTGTGAGTCAATGGGCATTCAATTGGTGCATTCCACTTCCTATTACCCTCAAGGAAATGGCCTGTTGAGTCATCCAACAAAATCCTAGTCAGGATCATCACAAAACTATTGGAGAATAATCAGAAAAAATGGGATTCTAAGCTAAGGTTTTCTCTATGGGCTGATAAAGTGACTGACAAGAGATCCATAGGGACTTCTCCTTTCAAGTTGGTTTATGGTACTGAGGCCATTTTTCCCATTCAATTGATCCTGCCAGTTGCAAAATTCTTTCAGGAGGAACAGGATGAACCAAATGACATGGTGAGGAGGATGCTTGATTTGGTGGAGTTGCAGCAAGTCAGGGAACAGGTGATGGAAAGGTCAGAAGCTCATGAAAAGAAGATCAAGATTATTTTTGACAAAAGGGAAAAGGTGGACAACTTTCAAGTTGGATATTGGGTCCTCAAATGGGATACTGTCAGGAAAGACAAGGGAAAGCATGGAAATTTTGACTCTCTATGGATAGGACCTTTTCTAATAGCTCAGGTGCAGCAGAACAACACCTTCAAATTGAAAAATCTGGAAGGAGAGGAGGTGCTTGATGGCCCAGTAAATGGGCAATTTCTGAAACTTTATTTCATTTGAGGCTTTAAGGCCTTGTTATTGTAAAATATTATTTAGTTGATTGTTTTTGCTTACAAAATAAACTCCATGCCCAATGGAACAGTAAAAGATAGGTTTAATTTATTTATTTTCAGGAATGGAATTTTGGTATGGGGTTCTTGGGACCTCATAGGGAGGTTTCCATCCCCGAGTAGGACCCAAATGTTATCTCCTAAATAAATTAATTTTCAATAGGTCAAACTCAGACAATTTATTTTTGCATAGTAGTGAAGATTTCAGGGTAAATTATGAAAGATGTTTGAGTGATTAACAAAATTGGAATGCTTGGTGTTCTATTTTTCAAGAAAGTTTGAAAGTTTAGCTTTATGTGGCTTAGGCGAACTTTTCAAATAGTTCATTAGCCACCGAAAAGACAGCTTTTGGCATCTAACAATTTGGACTCAGGACTGTGTTAACCACCGAAATCCTGTTGACGTCATTTTTAATAAAATTTTGGAAAGGGGGATTTCGGTGGCTTAGGTGAACTTACCAACATTTCATTAGCCACCAAAAATCCCAGGTTTTGACAGCTTAGCAATTGGTCCAAGAATACAATTAACCACCAAAATCTCATTAACTACGTTTTTGGATAAATTTTGGAAACGAACCTTTCGGTGGCTTGGGCGAACGTGTCAATGGTCCATTAGCCACCAAAAATCCCAGGTTTCGGTAGCTTAGGAATTGTTCCAAGAAGACAATTAACCACCGAAATCTCAATTAACTACATTTTTGGATAAATTTTGGAAAGGAAGCTTTTGGTGGCTTGGGAGAACGTGTCAACGGTCCATTAGCCACCGAAAAGCCTAGTTTTCGGCAGCTTGCAAATTATACCCAAGATTCCCTTAACCGCTGAAAAGGCCAAAAGAGGAAAAATGGTTAGCTATCCATCAAAATCAAATGCTGTCAGTATGAGACACGTCATGATCTAGCACTTAACCGTCGAAAAGACTGGGGGACTGCAAAAAATCATAAGTTGGTGGATAAAAGGTCGTTATTGATATGAAGTGACTGATAGAGATCAAAAACCTAGCCTTCCCTCCATCTGTCCCACAACTGCAGTTGAACTACCATGAAACATTAGGTTCCAGTTAAAGATCATTGATGTACCGACTATCTCGTGGTTATCACCAAGATTTACCATCATTGTACTCAAGTACCAGTCGACTGATTAAACCCCTCAAAATCAGCACCATATCCTCAGCACATTCCACATTTATCTACATGCATCCTTACTGCTCAAGGCCATCGCTGAAACCAGCACGCTAATCTCCTTCACATAATTCGAATTTTGATTTGTTCAGGTACTAAGAAGAACATCCCAGAGATGAAGAAAGGAGGAGGACCTTCCCTCAAACAGGAACTAGGGGACATCATCTATCTTGAGTCACATCCAAAAGTTTGCCAATTCTCCAAAGAAGCAGGTTGTTACAGCTTTTGTGAGAAAATCCAAGGTTCACACCAGCAAGTTGCAGAAGCATTTGCTCTTTCTTTTTATGGCTCTAAGGCCTTGATAAGAAAAGAAGAGTTCCAAGTTGATGAAACCCTAATTGCAGAAGTAGCAGAACTCTGAAGAACTAGGGAACTCTGAAGAACTAGGGAGAAATGGTTCAAAACCACCATTACTAAGGATGTGTAATTTAGGTCATACTTAAAACCTGAACACAAATATGTAGTATGGAAGAAAAGCATTCCATCCGCGTGGCTAGAGGAGAGGTGGCAGCAATTATTGAAAGCAATCCTAGTTTATATAACCTGTGAAGGCAAGTATAATAGGGTGATTATATACCACTTTAAATTGATGAATCATTTTATAGGCAGAAGCCCTCTAAACCTACCTTTCTACCTCCATAAGATCCTAACCAAGATGGTACACCAAGTGAAGGCCCAGCCCACTAAAATTGCAGGAAGGTTATCTCACCATGGCCTGATACAACTCATTGTCCAAGAGTTGCTACAAAGAAGAAACATAGCATGGGCATATTTCTTATTCTGGAATGAGTTTGAAACAGGCTTACAGCCAGAAGATAAAGGAAAGTCCCCTTCAAATAAATCCACCACCCCCGGGAGTGTAAAGAGGAAGAGGAGGGCTATCTCACCAGTGACAGTGGATCAGCCTTCTCCAACCCCTAAAACCAACCAAGCCAAAAGAAATCTGGGCTTCAATGAAAAGGAGAAGGAGGCCCCAGCACAAAGTGGAAATATACTTAACCTACCCTACTCAGACTGAGAAGAAGAAAATGAGCAAGAAGTTGACCTAACAGAGCAGGCTGCAGCAGAACATGAAGAGTTTCCCTCACCAACACCAAGGGAAGGTCAAGAGGAACCAATGGAAGAGACCTCCTCAAGCAAACCTAGGTCTCAGAGAATAAATTAGCTGTTAGGGAAAATACATGAACTAGATGTTTTAGACAGAGAGATAAAAAGAAATAATGCAATATTAACCAAGAGGAATACTGAGTTGCATAATTCTATTCTAAAAATGAGAGGGATGTATGTCATGCTAAAAAGGAGAAATCTAAGGTTTATGAAGGATAACTTCGGGCTCTACAAAATGATCAAACTGATGAGGTTACAGAATAAAAACTTAAACCCTATCCCTCAAGCTCATCTTGCACTAGAAACCCTAGCAGAGGCAGCAACAAGCTTGCAGGATCCTGAGGCAGCTCATGATGTTGTTGCTTTGTCAAACCCTATGCAGGTTGAAGAAGTACTAGAAGAACAGGAGTAAAGTGTAAGAGGCTGATTAAAAGCTAATAAAATTTTACAGAAAACAGAGCTTTCGGTGGCTTAGGTGAATGCAACAGCTATTCATTGGCCACCGAAAGTAGAGCTTTCAACAGCTAACAGACCCAGGATTCTGTTTCCTTAACCACCGAAAGCACAAAAGGGTGCAGAATGATATGTTTACACACATAACTAGTTTTGATGGGTACAAACACCTCAGGGGTAAATTATGGAGCTAAAAAATGATGAAAAGCACCATTGGAGGAGGTATGTTCCAGTTTTGAAGGCATGATCAAGGAGAAATGGGTCACAAACCCTACCTGTCTTTTACAAACCATGGCTTATCTCTCAGATAGTAGGTTATAGCTCTACCTCAGTGATTACTATAGTTATCAAAGAGTTCAATGAGTGAACAAAGTGCTAGACTTAGATAGACTAGCACTTAAACTAGGGTTTTTGACCTAAATTTTTGCAAAACAGTTATGTTATCTATTTTTAGTAAATCAGATCCAACTTTTTAGGATCTGAAGATTTTTGTAAAGGCTATAAATCCTAAGACTTATTTTGAAGCAAGGGTTCAACTTTGGAGACTTTTAGACCCTTATTGTTATCAAGCTTCTCATGTTATTCATCATTTAATATAAGTTGTTTTGCCATTATATGTTCAACTTCCATATCTTTTATGTTCTATACATGTGCTTGAATGTCTGATTTAGGTTCATTCTTCTTATCTAATGCGAAATAGATGTCATCATATCTATGTGTTAATGATTTGAATTACAAGTATTTTTGCTTGTTATGATTAGCCATTCATATGTGATTGCTTTATGTTTGGATCTGCCAGCATAGTAAGTTCTCCATTTATTCACCTTATTATCAACCCTCTAAACATTGGTGGTTAGAAACCTTATCTTTTGATTGAGTTTTATGCATGTCTTGAGTGTGTGAGGTCCTTTAGGTCATCTGACTTTATCTATTTAGAAAAACCATTAAAAACATTTAAGTTACCAGGCATCCTCGAGCTGCAACCTAGAGGAGTTTCCTGGAGTGCTAACAAATGCATTGACAAGAACAGTGTTAAAGTTGAAGGACATGCAAATTGTTTTTACATTTATGACATAGAAAATATTAAACTTCTTGTCTGACCCGTAACTATGCTGCTTTCTGTCTCTTGTTGAGCCCTGGCCTTATCTTGAACTGATAAAGGTTGGTTTTAGTCTTTTGGGTTTTTTTTTCATCTTTTACACATAAAATTAATTTCCTTACATATCTTTGTTTTATTGGAAGTGGGAAATTTGAATGTCTCTTAAACATTTACTTTAATCGTGCTTTAAGAAAGACTTATTGTTAAATCAAATATAATTACATGTTAACATTTAATTGTACATTTGAAAAACAGTTAAATTAAAGTAGCTAAGTTTTTTTGTATTTTTTTGGCATACATTTACTAGAAGATGTAGCAATGACATTAAATTTTGTGCTTAAGTATCCATTTTAAAATTCTGCATTAACTTAAATGAAGAACAATTTTTAAAATAGTTTTAAATATATGATAGATAAAATATTAAACTCCTTGTCTGAGCCGCAACTATGTTTCTGTATGCCTCTTGTTGAGCCATAACCTTACCTTGAACTGGTACAGGCTGGATGTAGTCTTTTTGGGAGATTTTTTGGTGCTTTTACACATAAAATTCAATTCCTTACATATCTCTCTTTTTTTGGGAAGTGGTCCATTTGAATGTCTCTTAAACATTTATTTTAATCGTGATTTTTATTTTAATCATGCTTTAAGAAAGACTTATTGTTAAATTAAATATAATTACATATACACATTTATTTGTACATCAGAAAAATAGTGCTTGTGTTTTTTTGTATTTTTTTAGCATACATTTACTAGAAAATGTAGAAATGCCATTAGATTTAGGGTTTTAGTATCCATTTTTTAATTATGCATTAACTTAAATTAATTAAATTTTTACAAAACAAAATTAGTCTTACAAGGTTCTTGTAATTAGTTGTCATGTAATACTAATATGAAATCCCTTTATTTATCTATTTTAGATATTTCAAATAAATAATTAAAACATAAGTATGAAGTAGATCAATTAAAGCATCAGTATATACATGTTGGAAATTACTTTTACTTATGCAAGTATACTTTCATAATGCAAATATAGGTTAATCTTGAAAAATTATTGTATTTATTTATCTTGTAATTATATTATGCAAGTCCTTTGTATTTAGTTACATGCACCTAATCCTTAGGCACATTAGCAACGACCAATGTATCACATCATTAGTTTGGATCTTCTCATTTTACAGTGATGAAGCGAAATGGAAAGCTGGATATGGAGGATTAGAGGAGGAATAGAGTGTGTTGGAGGAGAGATGCATAAGGAGGGGTAAATTTAAGAGAGGGGAGTGAGACAATAAAACAAAGAATGAGGGTCGTAATGAGGTAGGGGGTTGAGGAGAAGGGATACACCAAGAAGGTACCAAGGATCCAATAACTCCCTTGTCAGATCATAGCTTTAATACACTTTAAGAATTTACTACCTACCTTTAAACGCTTCCATTATATGTTTTTTTATCACATTATATATAAAAAAACATTTTGAATTTACTCTCTTTATGTGACTTATTACATTCTACTCTTTTTCCTACTGCATTTTGAATGTACTTATGGCATGCTTGTATGTAACTCCTCCAATAGTATATACATATATATATAATAGCACTGGTCGTATACTTACACTTTTTTTTCCTTTTCCTCTCAGTGTTTCCCTTGCAAAATGGAGGCACCCTTGATAAAGAATGCGATGTCTTTTCTATTGGTCGGCTCTGTACATATTCAGCCATGTTTGCAGGTTTTTTTTTCTCCAATGAGTTGGCCCAACAAAGGCAACTACTCCACACTTTCAAAAGACTCTCTCTGATGGTACCAATGTGCATCAGACTTTTCTCCCAACTACCTTCAACTCCCTCCTATCAGATGGAGAACTCGAAGAAGGCTCTATCATCAAGCTCTCCAAGTTCACCTTCACCGTCATTCATAATAACACGTACATTTTTCTTTCCAATATTTCAACACCTCTTATTATCTAGCTTAGGATGTTAATTTTTACCCACCACCCCTTGTCACAAATTAAACACCTTTACTAATTCTTTCTTTTTTTCTCTTACATGACTATTATAGTACTCAATCTTGAAGTGGTTCACCACGAAATTGACCTTATTGGGAGCCCTCTTCCTCTTGTACTACCAACTAGCTTTGGCCTTCAAATTGGTTCATCAACTAGGAAACCCATTCGCCTCATAGAAGAAAGTGATGTTCACTTGTCCCAAAAATCAAGTACACCAATATCCATGCCAACAACTGTAATTCCATTCAAAGCACTCAATCCAA
This sequence comes from Pseudotsuga menziesii, assembly GCA_001517045.1. Taxonomy (NCBI): domain Eukaryota; kingdom Viridiplantae; phylum Streptophyta; class Pinopsida; order Pinales; family Pinaceae; genus Pseudotsuga; species Pseudotsuga menziesii. Next base: position 53,671 of record LPNX010895576.1, on the reverse strand, counting down.
ACTACAACTACAAAAAATGGTCCATCCAAGGTCACGTACTTGTGAAGAAAACCATCCATGAGTACACCAACCAATGAGGCCCAGGGAAACTCTTTAGCTTTACCCTTCTTGACTAATCTGGAGAAGAGATCCATATCTCTTCCTTTAACAACTTTGTTGACTCCTTCTATGCCCTTGTTGAAATAGGGACAATGTACACTATCTCCAATGGCACAATCAAAACAAGCAACCCTTCATATAACCATTTGAACAACCATCTTGAGATTATCCTTTCTTCTACGTCGACCATCCACCCTTGTATCCATGAATTTCCCTCCATTCCTTTACATTCCTTCCACTTTAAAACAATCAATGACCTTCAAAGTTTACCTTCAAATTCCATGGTTGACCTTATTGGCATGGTCAGCTCTGTCACCCTTGCATCTACGATTCAGAAAAAAAGATGGTTATGAAACAAGAAGGAAAACCGTTTTCCTTAGAGACACATTATGATTTAGCATCGATGTCACGCGTTGGGGTCATCATTGCCATAATGAGGTTTCTCATCTTACCTCATTGTACTCCTCTGATCCACCACCTATCCTTGCAATCAAGGGTGGGTGTCTTACTAATTACAATGGTAAAAAAGTTGGAAGTGTTCCTAGTAGTACCTTGCTTATCGATCCAGATATTGAGGCAATCCATCTCCTTCAAAAATGGTTCACTGACCATGGATTTCGCACAGCATCTCCATCCTTGAGTCGTAAGTACATAGGCTCTATGTCTTGAACACACCCAAATAAAACAATATTGGACTTTCAAAGCATACAACCCTCTAATAAGGCCCTATGGTTCTCTGTACATGCTTCCATCACTGACATTAACATGGACGACTTCCACTTCCTTGCATGCCCTCTCTTTGTTGATGGAATTTAATGCATGCGAAAAATTTCACATAGAGCTTACAACACTTGGCATTGCAGCAAATGTGATGGTGAATTCACAGAATGTGAATATAGGTACATTGTAAAGCTTTCCTTTCAATACCACACGGACTAGATCAATGGGGCCACAACTTTTAACGATGTAACCAACCAACTCCTTAGTGTCTCTGCAAAATATGTATGCCTCCTATCCACTGAAACCTCAACTATAAAGGATATCTCTCTAAAATTAACTTCATGATAATACCTTTTCACCTTGTCCATGAAGACGAAGACTTTCAACTCCACTGCAAGATTGAAGACAACCATTGTAAATTCTGAACAGATTCCTTATGTTGATGTATCATCCAAGATCCTGGAAGAAATACCACTACAACAAAAACTA
>LPNX010895576.1:35032-47909 GCA_001517045.1 Pseudotsuga menziesii | reverse complement strand
AATAACAACCTCAAGAAGGATGATAGGATTCCTCAATGGGGATTCAATGAGACCAAGGAATTCATTGCAATCAGGGCTGATCTTGAGAAGGATTTCACTCAAATGGAGAGGAACAAGACTCTATGGGAGCTCGTTTCTTCGAGGATGAAGGAGAATGGTTTCAGGAGGAGCTCCGAGCAGTGCAAATGAAAGTGGAAGAACTTGGTAAATCGATACAAGTTATGTTTTGGTTTCTGTTAATTCGTCTATGTGTCTGTATGTATGTAGATTTATTCATTTTGTTTTGCTTGAAATTCATTTCAAGGCGCTGGGAATTGACATGCTGCCATTCGGGAATAGTGCGAAATTTATGGCAGTTTGTATTAGATAGATGTAGGGCTCTTTATGTTCGATGTTTGTGATTGGATCTCTATTGAAATCAATTCAAATCCATTGCGAATGTTCTGTTAGCATCTGGGTATGCTAGTTAATCTTTGATCTATTGTGCTGTGGATGTTAGTAATCTGATTTGTTAGCATTGAATCTTTTATGTGGTTGTGCTTAAAATTGGTTTGGTTACTGTTTTTTTGGTTTTTTATTTGGGCAAGCTCGGAATCGAGTATAGGGCATTGGGTATGGCATATTCGAAAATGCACTGGAATTCATGGCATGTTACCGTTTGGCCATGCCAGTTTAGAGTTCATGGCAATTTGTTGTAGCTGTAGGGGTTCTGTTCTTGTTTATTTATTTATTTGGGTTTCAGTTGAATCAATTTGAAAATGCACTGGGAATGATGTGTTAGCATTTGGGTATGGTGGTTTAACTTTAAACCTTTAGCTGTCATCATCTGCTTTGTTACCATTTGGGTCTCTGATGTTGGCATATGGTTTAGTGGTTGGCATGGGGTGTTGTTTTCAAGACCCTGTGGGTGTGGAGCGCTTGTGTTCCCTCCCCTCCTTTGATGTAAATTTGGTCCAAGTGGATGATAGTAGGATAGTAGGATGTTTTTCCTTTTTTATTTTTGAAAATTGAGTTAATTGTTTCTCTTTTGGGTGTGCTTAGAAGTGTTCAGGGTATTGGGAATGTCGTGTTAACATTTGGGCACGCCAATTTAGAATCTGTGTTAGTTTCAGGGTATTGGAAATGGCATGTTACCATTTGGGCATGCCAGTTTAGAATCCATGTCAATTTTAGGGTATTGGGAATGGCATGTTACTGTTTGGTCATGCCATTTTAGAATCCATGTCAATTTCAGGGTATTGGGAATGGCATGTTACCATTTGGGCATGCCAGTTCAGAATCCACGTCAATTTCAGGGTATTGGTAATGGCATGTCACCATTTGGGCATGCCAGTTTAAAATCCATGACAATTTCTTATTGATGCGACTGTCTCAGTCCTTGCTTTTATGGATGTGTGTCTGCTTTAAAATCGTAATAACTACACTGGGAATGGTGTGTTAGAATTTGGGTATGCCATGCATGGTCTTGGAAAACAAAGCCTCCAACTTTTTGAAGAAATGAAACGTTGTGGTTGTAATCCAGACCATATCACCTTCCTTGGTGTTCTGTCGGCATGTTGTCATGCAGGCTTAGTGAATTATGGCTAGCAGTACTTCGAGTCTATGAGTCAATATTATCGCATCACACCTACAATGGAGCACTATACCTACATGGTTGATCTGCTTGGCCGTGCTGGGCTCCTAGATGATGCTCAAGATTTTATCAAGAAAATGCCAGTTGAACCTAATGCTACCATATGAGGTTCTTTACTTGCTGCTTGCAGGGTCCATATTAATATAGATTTAGCAGAAAATATGGCAGAGTGCCTTTTCAAGTTGGATCCTAACAATGCTGCACCTTATGTGATGTTGTCAAACATCTATGCAGTGGTTGGCAAGTGGGACCATGTTCAAAAGTTGAGGAAAATGATGAAAGATGGGAGAATAGAAAAAACGCCAGGGTGCAGTTGGATTGAGATCAATAAACAGGTGCATGCTTTCTTAGTAGGAGAGAAAATCACAGCCACAATCATAGAAGATTTATGCAGAGTTAGAGAAGCTGTCTAGTCAAATGGAGGTGGACTATGTACCTAAAATAAGATTTGTGTTTAATACTGTTAAAGAGGCACAGAAAGAATATATCCTTTGCCACCACCTACTGAAGCTAGAAATTACTTTTTGGCTTATCAATTCATAACAAAAAATTATGAGTCATTGTCCAATTTTCCAATTGTAACTTTCTTATTTATTTTGACAACACATCGATGCCACTATCTCTCTCCTTGTACATGTGGTAGTGCATTGTACCCATCTGTATTCTATAAATTGATTACTAATGAAGAGTGTACAGTTTGGAGATTCTCTTGTGCCTTCTTTTGTACTCTCTTGGCTTTTTGTTTTTCCACTTGTGTACACTTATCAATACAATCCTTGGAGGCTAAGACACCTATCCATGTCATTAAGAATCTTATTTTGTTCAGCAACTGCCACTTCCGACAAGTTCATTTCCAAGATTGCCACATTAGAAGTTGTTCTGAGGCATGCCAACCTTTTCTATAATTTCAAGGATTGATGGTGTTTTTGTGAGGATTTTCAGTGATGTTGAGTGCAGCAAACTGGGGATATGGTCTCACTACTACATTTCGATCCAAAATCCGACGGAAAAATCCGACAGTGCGTGGATCTCTCTTTGTAAACTTACCAAAAATCACAAGGATACATTTTTTTTTGTAAATGTGGCCACAAGCGTCGCTTAAGCGAGGGATATTCTCATAACTGTCGGTTAAGCGACGACGCGTTAGTAAGCATCACGTAAGCGACAACGCCTTTGGAAAGAGCCGACGCTTAGGTTCATTTCCTACACACACTAATATAAATAGATGTAGGCCTATGTTCATTATCTTACACCTTTAGTGGTACCATTCTTGCAAATATTAGAGTTTGTTGATGGCAAATATTATATGTTGAAATTTGAAGGTTGATGTTATTGATTATTGATGATTGATCATTTGATGACAACGTTATAAGTTATAACTCTTAGATGATTGATGTTATATGTGTACTGAAATGATTATATCTACGTTTTCATGTTTTCTATAGCTAATTTGACATAATACATGTTTTTTTTTAAATTTATACACATCAAAATATATTAAAATATGTATCATAAAAAATGCTCCCAAAATGGAAGCTTTTGAAATTTTTTAGTTTTCGTTCCCGCTTTCCACTTTTTGCTCCCTTTCCCCGCTCCCAACAACATATAGATTGAGACAATCTCTTATCTCTATGAAGAAGTTCTTGCCTTATTATCAATGATTCTCTCTTTAGATCATGTTGGGTAAGTTCCAACTATTTTCTCACTGCATCTATGTAAATTAGCATAGGGAAAACATTGTTTGATTGACCATAGTGGGAATCATAACTAATGGGGCAAATATACTGCTGCTAGAAAGGTTACTGCTCTTTCTTCCTTGCTACAATGGTTGTCAATGCATTTCATGGATGATGTTCAAGCTGACAAAGATGCAATAACTACATGTTTCTTTCCTATGTAATTTACGGATTTAAAATTGATTGGGCTTTCTATTTTTCTTGCTATTCAAAGGGAAACCCTATGTTTTTTTGTGTAAGCAAGTTAACCCACTTCCTTGCCTCTTACCCTAGTTCTCCTCTGTCTCTCTTGTCTCTAATTTCCTTCTTGATGGGAAAGTTGGAAACCCTATGGAAAGTGAAAATGGCATTCTAAAAATATTCTTGAGCACTATGTGATGAGTTTCAGTTGTACTTTCTAGTCTTCCTTAAACCACACTTAATATTGGAGATCAAGTTTGTTTTAATATCATGTGCAATTCTTTCTATAGATTTAACCCAAATATCTTTACCATTGAAGATTGATTTTTGGAAGAGGATAAGATTACACAAGGAGGTAACCACATATCAAGCTGAATCCACTATTACATTATTACATTATAGTGCTTTTGCAATTAAATTTGATTATTATTGTTATTATCTTTTGTATGAAACAAAATGCATGTAAATATCTATGTAAATTTATATATTAAATATGTTTTTTGTTTCGTACAAAATTTTTCATTACATTTTTTATTAGCAATCTAATCACCTAAAATGAAGTTTAGCAAAGAGACGGGAGACAATGATCCCGTCCGTGTCGGTGGTCCATCAAACCCTCTCCTCACCGATGGTGGCCTCTCAACAGTCATATCGAAGCCCAACAGAGCGTCGGGGGATTTTCTCTCATCATCTCTTGGGCGTTGGCAGAATCGCGGCTCCAATCCCGACCGCTCGCTGATCATGGCCTTCAAGACCATCGGCACCATGTCTGAACAGTGAGTTTGCCCAGTCCTCTTCCTCTTTTTGCAACCCTATTCTGTATTTGGACTTGTGACAACTGCTTGATTATGCATGCCCAGATCTAGCTCCAGATATGCATGCAGTGCCTGATATTAAGTTCTTTATTCATTTGAGTTTTTTGGTTTTTGAATCTTTGGTTTTAAAATCATTCATTTAGGTATCTGGATTTTATTTCTCTCCATTGCTTGTCTTTATGGGGTTTTTTCTCTAGGTAAACTTGTCCATACAGATTTCACTTGGATGTTCGTTAACAATGAAGAATAATTTAGTAGCATTTTTCCAAACATTCCATATTTGACTCCGGTTCTGGTTACATTCAAGGTCAGATCAGGTTTCTTGGACATCTTCTCCAATATTATTATTAACTAACGTGCCTCATGATCGCTTCCTGCTTCAAATTTGCAGTCTTCTTCGTCTTGTAATGTATCATGAGGAACCCATGCTTAAATAGTGTTTGCAAGTCTGTCCATCTCAGCTTGTCCGAATTCATATTTTTTATGCTTTTTCCAGTTGATGGATAAATACATAAATTCAAAACCAGGAATCGGGTAGGAGTATCGAAACTGTCTATATAAAGTATCACATACTAATGGTATCATAGTATTGTCCAAGAAATCAAATCGGAAACAGAGGAGGAAGTGGAGAAACATGATTAAGATGTCCCGGCCGTACAATCAACCACAGAAAAGGATCGAGTACAATCTCTTGATGTCCTTGTGGGAGAATCCGCTACTTGAGAGGACTTGACTGAGTAACTCTGGAGGGAGTTGCAAATGATCTGCTGAGATGCTCCGAACACTTGAGGTCTCTGGAAAGAGCTTTGTTATGATAGACTGGCCTGCCGGAGGTGGGGAAAAAGCAACTGAATTGTGCAGAGAGCAAGAACTCCTTGAAAGCCTCTTGGGGGCAGGTCTGCTACCCAAGGTGGAGTGTTTATGGGTGTGCTGATCTGGTGCTTGATGTGTCTTGGGTCCCTGTTTACCTCTTGCTGCCACCAGTAGACAGGATAGACATGGAAAAGGAAGCGATCTGCCTGACCGGTCTGCCCTGATTGTTCCTGTAAGGTCAGTCTCCTGTGCCATAATAACTTACTCATAAAATGAGTCAGGCATCTCATGTTGGTATCAAGAAAGGAGGTATTTAGGGAATCCCTGGATTCTTAGTGGAGTCAGTGTACCTCCTTACGATCTCATAATGGATGGGACACCTGAAGTTGAGGTGCTTAGATGTTCCTCCATATTGTTTGATGAGTACTGGACAAGGGCCACTAGATTGGTCACTCTATCCTCCTTGGTTCCCTATCTCCTCCTTCGGATGATTTAGGCCATTGTTAGTTTGAATGGCTTGCTTCTCACAATCCTTAATAGTGTTCCTCATGAAGTTTATGTCTTCCATTGTAATTAGTGGATATCCTTCTATAATTGGAGTTCTCATAGAAAATAATTCTCACTTGAGATATCTAGATTCTTGTTATCAGTGAATCTTCTACAAACCCAGTTGAACAATCTTTCAGTTCCCAGTGTGAATCAATGGTTTTGGATGATGCTCCTTTTCCCATGAGTGTCTCTGGGATTCCCTGGGTAAAACCATAACAGACCCTTATAGCAGATGCTTCATTACACTCTTGGAGCCTTACCTTCATGTTTGCATGCATCAATTTGTTCATGAACTTGAGTAGTTGATGATCTTGTTTGTGGCTTCTCTGTGTTCTTATATGTGAACTTGCCTTGCCTCCCAACAGTAACTCAACCTTAATAGGTCTCTGGACCTTTCCCAACCTCCCTATTTTGTCCGGGGTGTGAGGCAGGGGCTTGGGATTCTTTTCCTTTGCCCCTGCTTCTTCAGCCTGCCCTTTTGACTCCCATGCATGTTTTCTGTTCTTCAGAAAATGTCTGAGGACCTTCCACTGTGAAACTCTTGGTAGATTGATACATGAACTGGATGGTTCTGACAGGAGACACATTAGAGGAATTTTGGGGTCTAAAATGGGCCTCCTAAGGAAAATAATAAAATAATAGTTAAAATAATAAAATAATATTGATTAATTTTGGAGGAAGAAAGAAAAAAACTACTTTTTGTGTTCGTATTTTCGACATATTTCCTTGTGTTTTTACTCAAATTTCGATCGGGAGAGCTCGTTGGATGTGGAATTTGATTCCGCATCCAACGAGTACCCACACTGCACACTTTTGACAGACCCCGCTACCTGAAAAACAAGAAATACCTGAAAAAACGTGATGATGATGTCATCATCACGTTTTTTCAGGTATTTCTTGTTTTTGGGGTAGCGGGGTCTGTCAAAAGTGTGCAGTGTGGGTAGTCGTTGGATGCGGAATCAAATTCCGCATCCAACGAGCTCTCCCGATCAAAATTTGAGTAAAAACACAATGAGATATGTCGAAAATACGAACAAAAAAAGTAGTTTTTTTAATGACAAATATGTCAATTCAACCATTATGGTTGACTTATTTTATTGAAATTCTATTGGTTCTTGAATTCCAACTCACAAAAACTTATTTTGGCACGTTTTCTTGTAAGGCCCATTTTAGACCCCAAATTTCCTCTAATGAGGGAGATAACCCATAAATGCCTTGATTCAATTGAATTATAGCAGAACATGGACATTCTTTCCCTACCTTCCAACATGGTTACAGTTGTCAGGCTGCAGGCAACATTGATCCCTTGAATGATGGACACTTCCCTTCATAATGATTTCCCCTCCTTGGGCTGTCTTGATACAATCTGAGCATTTAAATTGTTTTGAAATACAAAACTCTACTACCTCTAATCATCATTAACAGGTGGCAGTAAATGGTTTAAATCACCATTATGGCACTGTTCAGCTGCTTTCAAATCCTCTCTGACCTGGCTCCCAATCTCTTTGCCAGCATGGCTGTTTGTCACCAAAGCCCAGCTGCCCTTAATGGTGGTTTATAGCCTGTGGCCATCAGTACCCAATTTCAAGCACGGTTTTAGTTGTGAGCCAATCTTTGTTCAACCTTCATTTTCTTGGCATTAAGGTAATGGGTAGGTTCATGATGCCTCTTCAAAAGTTTGTTTGTAATATGCTGCACTCTGAATCAGACATCAAATTTTTTGTTTAACAACAGTTCTTTAGTGTCTTTCCTCAAGTTTGTTTTTGAAGTTGGACATGGTTTCTATAGAGCTGTTAATTGGTTTAATTTAATTGATACTTGACTAGCACCTACTGTCTGGATCAAAATGCTGTAGACTGGGATTCTAGATTAAACTCACATTGTGCCTAAGAATACAAGTGAATGCAAACATCGAAAAATGTAGTGTCAACAGAGATATAGTGAATAAAATATGTTGTGACAAATGCAACCTATATTAAGTTACGGGTCATGGAATTTTGAAATAGTCTGCCAAAATATTTGGCATCCTGCTTCCTCATAATAAACCAGACTTTACAAGTGAATTTGGATATTTAATATATCACAATAAAAAAGAGTAATGAATGTCAAAAACGCTTTGCTGTGGCATTGTTCCAAGAGAATTTTAGTTAGAAATCCAGTGAAATGGTCTCTTGGAAATTTTTGAGCAAAATAATGAAAACATGGAAATCAAGGTGTTTGACCTATTGAGATCATGTTGATGAACTATGTATGTTGAATTTTTATAGTATATACCTCCTAGCATATTTAGGTGCTTTGGTAGCTCTATGGGAATTGTCCAGATGAAAGTTAGGAAACTGGTACAAAAAACATTATGGGTCCATATGACTTGTCACTTCTATAAAAGCCCAATTAAATTGTGACAAATTTTCTGTAAAAGCCAAAAATTCCAAAGTACAACAATGCATATGAGTGTGCTTTTTTGAAAGCATCTTCTGGGTTTATCCCTATCTTGTTCATTTCCCAACAGAATGAAATCCTAACTAGGTTCTGCCCTTGTAAATTTCAGTTTCCAATGTTGATGACATTTTGGATTATTGTAATTGTGTGTTTTTATTCTGGTTTACTATTAAATAATTCTAAGAATAGGTCCTATATTTTGGTTGTTTAGTGGACTTGTATCTCCTCCAATTGTATTGATTTGTTCCATCAAACAAATATACAAAAATGTGAATTTGTTATTGCTCTCTTTTATGTTTGATATTTTCTGATGGTAATGTTTGGGATGTGCAGGTTGGGTCTGGTAGCAACCATCAAGGTATCTATCTACATTCTTTCCTTTTGAACATTTTATTTGATAAGTAAATAGTGCTGCAAAAATTCAACTGTACTGGTGTATAATATTTGAATCAGGTGTGTTCTTACTTATTCAACTTTTGGAGAAGGGAATAATGTCTATGTTAAATATTAATTAATTGTTGTTTGTTTTCTATTATAAGTGAAATTTAATTAGGTTTTATATTGGCATGGGGGAAGAATCACTTGATATTTGTGCTAGTAGTCTTTGATTTGACTTTTTCTTGATAGATTATCTTGTGTCTAGAGGAAGCACTGTTCATGCTATTGAAATGCCTAATATGTAAGAATAGTAAGGATTGGTTTTGTATTTAAAATAGCATAAAGACGACTAATATTATTCTATTTTTTTTTTCTTTCATGCAGCTTTGTTGATCGTAAAAAATCTAGACATTAATGAGATAGAATTCGTTTGATTGGCAGTCTAGAAACAAGGATTGATTTTGCATTCAAAAGAGAATCATGACTAGTTTTGTTGAGATGTTTTTATTTTTTATTTTGATTTATATCCAGTTGCTTTGACACACTACTGTCTTTCAATTTCCTAAGAAATCTAGGTAACCATGAGACAACATGGTGGGGACACAATATTCCTTACTTAAAATTTTATGGGGAATAGTGAGTGGAATAGAAATCAAGCCCACATCAGATCAAGATGCGATAACTAAATCTGAAAAATATGGAGCTCCCTCCCAATGAGTATGAAACTTTGTTAGTTACCGAACTGAGCCTATGGTAAAACATTTAAAAAATGTAAAAGGTGCCTAAATTTTATGGAATAAGTTGAAAATATATTTGTAATGACTGATTCTTTTATATAATGTATTTATAGAATGCACTCTGCCATAATGGGCTAAGGACCAGGCTGGACCGTCCCTGTTGAAGCTCTCCTAGCATCCAAGTTAAATGGATCCCTGTTGGAAGAGAGACACTAATTTATGTGCTTCTGTATGCTTTCAAATAGAAAACATGTGGCAACAAAATGGAATATTTGCAAGACAGATTTCGTCCTATTCTCCCCATGTTATTCTCAGGCCAACATCTAATTCACAAACTGTTTTTGACCATTCCAGTCAGTTTAGCTACTTAGTAGTGGGCTCCTGATGTTTGCAGGGTTCTATTGGCACCCAGATCCTTGGGATGACAAAATGTGAAATTTCTCTAACACTATCGACGGCCTAATTTTCCTCCATCTCGCACAGCTCTACGCCCATGGCTCCACTATTCCAGCGGAGCATCCTACTGTTACACAGAGGTACAAAATTGGGTAGTGACTGTAGAGGAGTGAATTGCTCTATGACACAAGCTTGAAAAAGATTATGAGGGAATTTGCATTAAGGTTAAGTGTTCAACTGTCAATTGGGTCTAGTCCGAGTGGTTGTGGGATGGAGTGTTATCCTCCCAACCCAGGTTGCAATCCTACAAGTAACATGTTGAGCTCTGTTAACACACAATTTGTCCTAGACCCTGTTCATGCAAAATCTGCCTCTAGGGAGGCAGCGCCAGCATTTTTGTGGGTCAAAGATAAAGTACATGAGAGTGCAGAGCATGGATTCTTTGTAGCTGTTTTTAGTGAGGAAATTGTTGGAACCCCGGAGAAGGTCCTCCAACTTATGGATTTTGGAGAATAGCACTATCACATTGGAGAGACAAACATGAATGTTTACAGCATTAGATCTCACACTAATTTCCGCATGATAGTTGAAAGCAGGGACAAGAATGAAGACAATTCTGTTGGCATGCCATATGATGTTGTTCATATATCAGTCCTAAATTTAATGGAAGGAAGCTGGTTGTTGTTGAAGGGACTGGTTCACCTTTGTGTGCATTGGAGATAGATCTTGAGTAAGAAGGAATTGTGAGTATAAGCAGTAACATACAAACAACAACAAAATGAAAAACATTCATACTTAACAACTGCACTCATTTGAATTTGGTCCACTCCAATACAGCGTGGAAATTGGCTCATCTGCAGGTCTATGAAAGGTGAGAGGTCCATTAGCATATGAGGATGTAATTAGACTAAGTCACAGTGCATTTCTTAGCATATAATTCATCAAATCGCCTTCAGGAATGAAGCATATAAATAGCAGTATATAAAAATTCACATATGGACTGAATCACGCCTCATTTAAAGGTCTATGACTCTGGCGCCAAAGAAATATGTATTGTAACTATTATATATAGATGTTGCAGTGCCTGTCAAATCAATGGAGGAAGGGGTTCTTTCAGATGTCCTGTCTAAGCACAAAGCATCACTTGACAGGTTGTTGAAGCTGAGGGTTTATTCATTATTGAAGCTTCTGACAATAGGAAAAAGGAAATTAGTTATAGATTGAACCCTAAATTTTAGAGTCAGACTCGCAAAGTGACCGTGAATGGAATTTTCTGTTGCAACTACTCAGCTCTGGCTTTGAAGAAAGCACTTTTGGACCTTTTAGCCCTTCTATGTTGGAGATTTGCCAACGGGGCTTTTAATTTCAAGGGAAAATGAAGCACCAAGGTTAACACAGAATGGTTTCCAGTTCCTGCTGATGAAAACAAGTTCTCAACTCTGGCAGATCATTAGAAAGCACATCTCAACAGCTTAGGATAGAGGAATAGATGCCACAGATTTAATTTATTTTCTATTTGAGCTTAATTTATACCCACAAAGGTGCAACTGAAGGCTGTGGAGGAACTTGCTGTACTTAGCTTAGTGCAATCTCAGGAGGGTATGCAAGAGAAATGGTTTATACCTACAAAGTTGGCTACAAGTCTAGCAACGAACCTCTCAGATTCACAATCCTGAAAAGAAGCTGAGGATTTTGCTGTTGGGGAGATGAATTTCAGGTTATATGCATATTTAACATCTAGGTTACTTAATGAGATTCTACACCTGTTCTCGAGGCTTGAATATCAACTTCCGAATCAATTGTTGGAGGAATAACAAAGAGAGTTTTAACAAAGCCTTTGCAAATGGTATTACAGGGTAGCAGATAATTTATTTTCTTCAGCAAAATGCATGTTGCCCATAGAATACCTTCAGCACCTGAGAATGTCACAGATCAGATTAGACCATGGGAAAGTGACAGGAAGAGTTTAAACTTCAGATAACATCTGCCAATATTTATAATGACTTTTCTTCAGAGGACGTATTTGAAGTAGCATGCACATATGCAAGAGATATTGGAGGGTTGCTGTGGGATGATACAAAGAAAAGGCCTTATAAAAGAAGACGTTTTCGTTGCTAGGAGGATGGGCATATTTTTCCAAATAAAGTTGCACATATTTCTTTAGTCTTCCAATAATTAAGGGCACACTCCTGACTTGTCTTCGGATCCATGCATGCAAAGTTTGAACAGAAGTTAGGACTTGGTTATGCTGGCAGTTACACTTAAGTATCATGCTATTTTTGTACAGCATGAGTGGGCCTAATGGTTAAGAGCATGTGTTTCCTCATAGGAGGTCACAGGTTCAAAAGTAATAGGTTCAAATCTAGAGGGGGGTAGTTTATGTACACCTCTGTAGACTATAGCAGTTAAATCACTGCGCAGGGGGAGTCCCTTGTCCCACAAACAAGGGGGTCTCATACACGAAATTGGTGTCTCGCTTGGCGGTGACCTTAAAAATAGATTATTATTATAATTATTATTATACCGGCAGTTATACAATAGTTAGGGGGCACACACATGGATAAAGGAGGCGTCTATCTTTAGTCAACATACACGGTGCACCTTTAGTTAACTGGCTGTGCCATTTTTAGATTATCAACACTACTTGTAAAGTGGGGTTATCTTTGGGATATGTACATGCATATCAAATCTTTACCTGATCTAAGAGATAACTGCATGCTCACAATAGAAATGGCACTCAAGTAGTTTAACAACTATATACACAGAATATTAACTAACAGTTCATAAAGTGTAGTGTGTGGGCAGCATGCATACTAACCCAAGTTTACTTCAGCGCTTGCTCTTACACCACTTTCAACCATTCAGTTATCTATCAGTGAGAAAGTTGAAGGCGTAGCTATGGCAGGGATCGATCTGTGGTCAATCATATGCATGACATATTCTGTCTGACACTTCGTGTTGTTCACATCCACTCAGGGCTGGGGCGCATTGACTTAAGTCATTTGAGGCCTCTAAAATAAGGTTAGATCCTCATTGTAAAAATTTGAATCCCAGAGGTTGGCCATTGTAATTCCAGATTGACAGTTTGAATAAAGCTAGTTCATTGATCCACGTGTATTTCCTGTTTTCTGTGTATTTGACATTTGAATAGTGTATTCTTGACACCTTTTTTGTTCAGGTTGTTAGGTTAGTTTGAATATT
>LPNX010895576.1:16062-31635 GCA_001517045.1 Pseudotsuga menziesii | reverse complement strand
TGATGCAAAACTAGACGCAATATTGGGACTAAAATTGGATGCAAACCTAGATGCAGAATTGGACACATAATTTTATGTAAAACATGGTGCAAAATTGGGTGCAAGTCTCGATAAAAAACTAAGAGCAAAATAAGACGCAACATTGGATGCAAAAATGAGCGTGAAACTGGGTGCAAACAAGGATGTAACAAAGGACGTGAAAAAAGATGCAATAAAGTTGAAAAATTGGGCGCCAATAAAGGCGTAACATTAGATGCAAAAAATTGGGTGCAAAAATGGACATAAAAATGGATGTTAAAAATGACGAAAAAAAAGATGCAATAGACGGCGTTTTACAAAAATGTACAATAGCGCCTAGTTTAGCGTCGAATTGTTCACCACAATTATGAAAAAATTACACTAAAATCCGGCGCTAAATTCGACGCTAAATCCAGTGTTTGTTGTAGTGTACATGCACTCACTACTTAAATCCAGCCTATTGCACGCTGCCTCTAACCTCCCCTTCATACAGTACACCCTCCATTTATTCAAGTCACCACTTTTCATCACCCTCCCACATATAACTCTTCCCTCACTTATTTGTTCTACCGCCATATATTCGAGACATCATACCTCACAATAGACCATCCTTTGTCTCCAAATGATTTCCACCTCATATCCACCCATTTATGTTGCGTTAATGGAGCTCATTACTGGAAATAGGCACTCGATGAGACTGAACCTGAGGACAACATGCATCTAGTATCACGGTTTTTCCAAACGAAATCAGATAAAGAATCATTAATGAAGGCAATAAATCAAACTCTGGAAATTACAGATGAAACATTTGAAAGTATTTTTATTGTTGTTGAACTTACCAAGTCATTGCACTGCATGTGAACCATATCAGCATCCTGATATGTGTTGCGATGTCAATGTTTTGGCACCTTCAGTTGATAAATGGAAGCCCAAAGATATAGATAATGATGATTTTCGGGGAATTGATTCTGAGATGAGTCTTCCTCAGGCTTTGAATAAATGGCAAGCATTCGAGGAAAAAAATGTATTAGATAATAGCCAAGGAAGTCTTCCAACACGTCTAATTGGGTTTGCTGATTCATTCACATCTTTCGATGGATGTTAAAAGTACATGGCAAAATATTGGATCTAAAGATCCTAAACAATTGGTAAATCTATATAAATACATGCATTATGTTTGTTATGTCTTCATTATCTATTGTTTTCTCAAATTGCTGCTTCTATATTAGAAGCAGATGTGCATGGATCCTTTGACTTGTGTTTTTGAAATATGAAATCAAGTTAACGAGGCTATTTTCATCCTAAACAGTTTGAATTCTATCGTATTCCATGCATTATTTTTTAATAAAATTTGTTGTTATATATACCCTTAGCCAAGTAAGATATTTGGCTTGGTTTTGAAGTTATAGGTTGTTCAAGGTTGGAGGGACTCTTCACTACATTAATATGTATTAAAGAATGAAACCGCATTGATGAATATGATATATATCCTAATATAGAATGAACTAGTATATGACGGATATATATATATATATATATATATCAAGAGCCATCATCTTGAAATGCTTTTGTTCTCATTATAAATTGATCATTCATGTCTATAATTATCTCAAGAAGTCGGGTACCAATTTAAGAGGTTGTAAATTCTATTAGTTATTTTCCAGGATCTTTGAGGTATTAGAATACTTCTGGAATCCCCATTTCACATTAGATATCTGATGAGGGGAAAGTGTCTTTGTTGAGAGGAAAGTGGTTGTGATAGAGAGGGCCATTTGAATGATAAGTTTGTTTTGCTTCAATGCATGTTAATGGATTAGAATTTGTTGCAATTCATCCAAGATTGCAACTGGCCCAATATGTTTGGAACACCATGTTTGAATACATGCGTGCTTATCAAACATGTTTTTCCTTCTTTATAGTTATAACAACACATTGGAGTCCTTTCTTAATGAGATAAATTTCTCCCATGCCATCACATGTTCGTTGTATAATGTGTTGTTAATTGGAAAGCCCTATTTGCTATTGTGTAAAACTGTTAAGTTCAATAAACTTGTTATATGTTCTGAGTTGGACTATTCTCTATCTTTTGATAAATTAGATATTAATTGCAATCTTGCACTACCTCATTGTAATGTTACATTTTATGTCTTCTTTTACCCTTTAACAACCACCTTATCGATGTATTATTGCACCTCCTTGGGGCAATTGCTAGTTTATTTTCTAAGGAATTTGTTTTATGAAGTCATTGGTTGCATGTGCAATAGAAAAAAATCACGCCTCTAATAAATGTTTGAAATAATATTTGAACATACTAAATGGACTATGTTTATTAATATTACTGAAAATTTCAATATTTTTGCAATCTAGATTATTATTAAAATTGTCATTTTTTATTGCTAAATTTTTAATTTTAAATGCAAAATTATATTCAGCACCTTCACATACCCCTATTACATTTAAATTATACAATCTCACCAACTAAGCAATACAATGTCAACCATTTATTTAATTTTTAATGAAAGTTTAGATAAAAATAATTTAAAAAGTGTTAAAAAATAAATAAAATTGTCTAACATTCAAACCACTTATTTTGAAAATATTGATTTTAAATAGGTATATGTAAAATAAGGCGTTTAAAATATAGATAGCTTTCTATACATGTGACTTCTTTTGAAAGTAATGATTTTAAATAGATATAGGTAAAATAATCCATATTTAAAATATAGATAACTTTCTATACATGTGACTTCTTTTGAAAGCAATTATTTTAAATAGATATATATAAAATAATCCATACTTAAAATATAGATAACTTTCTAAACATGTGAATACAAATTTTTGATAAAATTATAACTTTATTTTATTTTAGGTCAACTTTAAAAAAAATGCTTATTTATTAATATTTTGTATTAGTAAAAATATTGTATTATATAGATGTTGAAAATCAAACTTCGTGACATTAATAATATTTATAAAAAAATTAATAGTAATTTTTTTTATTATATAGATGCTAAATAAATCAAACATCTTGACATTAATAATATTTTATAGTCAAATAAGTGAGGCATGTTTTCACCCCATTTTCATCGATCTCCATAAGGGAGAGGGTTGAAAAAGTACACATTTTATAAATAAAAAATCGATAGTTAACTAGTACAATATTCTCAATGCAATATCTTGTTTTATGATGTTGTAAATTCAACACAAGACATAATATAATTAATATTATATTATGAAACCCTCCCCCAAAAAGCCACTCCACGCATACATCTATGAAGAATAAAAAGCTTTATAATCTTTTCTTGGGCTATTGAAGATGTTTACAATTTAGTGCTGCATTTCAAATCCATTCGTAGTTATTCTCTATAACATTTAATATATCGTTACAACTATGGATTTGTCTTATGTCTTTGTCACCAATAAGACTCCCAACCAGGGATCAAATTTGAAGGGCTGGTCTTAATTTCATATAGAAGGTTATTTACTCATACTGTCCTTCTATGATGAAGGGTTTCTAAAAAAACTCTCATTTCAAATGGCAATAACACATTAATTGCACACTTCATTAAAAAAATGTGCTAAAAAGATAATGCATTTCAATTAAATTTATGACACAAAAAATTTTGAAAATAAAACTTATGACATCTTCAAGTGGAAACAGTTAGCTGACTCTGGCTTAATGGACAACACAAACGCAATAATGGCTGCCATTTTAGAATCCTGATAAAAGTTTCAAATTTCAAATGTAAATAAAAACTTAAGATAATCTGCATGAAACTTAAGATCTGTTCGTTTTCCCATCTTCTGGGATGATCTTGATGTTTATCAGTGTTTTACCTTGCCTTTGAGGTTGCTTTTTAAAATCCAATTTAATTATGGTTTTACCAGGCTTGGTGTATGACTTAGATGTTAAATGCATTCTACAGCCCAGATTTGGGGGATCCATGATCAACACTATATACACAGATCCATCTTCATTCTGGTTTTGTTTTGTTTTTGTGTGTAGAAAGATCAGAATCCAACAGGGAAAACGGTAATAGTTACCACTAAGAGAAAAAAATACAAAAGAGAGTATAAGATGCATAAACATATCTATCAATAGTCTAGAAGAAAATAGAGTATAAGATGCATAAACATATCTACCAATAGTCAGGAAGATGTAGACCAACATATGCTAATAATATAATCTATGAGATCTGAAATATGAGATTAACAATGAAAAAAGTTTATTTTAGTTTTTTGGTTTTAAACAGATAGGTAAGTTAGGCAATCTATAAAATGAAAAAAAGGAGTATTAAAAGTTACCATAAAGAGCCTAAAAGAGATGCATAGCGTGTGAAATAGTCTGTGGGATTGGAAGCACACGACAAACAAAAACTGAGGGTAAAAAATTGTAAGTGGAAAACGAAATGTGAGAAAACCAAGAAGGAATCCTCGTTTCACAAGCCTTTTTTTACGTAACCTTCAGTTAATGTTTTGTATTTGTGGTTTATGCTAATTATAAGACTAGTAGTTAAACATATTTTACAAAGATAAGTATGCATATAAATGAAGGTTGTTGTCTTGTTTTTGTACAAATAAGTCAGTTAATGATGGATAAATAATGTTTAAGAAATTTGATTGATTGGTTGTTCAAATTCAGATGGTGATATTCCCCATTAAAATTAGAATTTTTTTTATGTGCGATAATACATTCGAATCTGATAATTAAATTTACAACGCCTTAAGTCCTCACACACAGCAATGAATAACCAATAAAATAATTTCGCTTTCACAAATTGATCCGTGCTTCAAACTCTGTCCAGCAACCAGGAAACGCCTAATTTCTCACACAGCCACCCGCAACCAATGAATTGGTTTCTTCAACATACCAGCTGTCTCTTTCCTCTTGCCATAGGCTTATCTCCCAACTTGGAAGAGTAGACTGCTAAAACTGCTTTTTGTTTTTGGAATTGCATTTCAGTCATGTTGCCTGTTCATTTGTTATATAGCTGTGTTTTCAGACTGTACAGTCTTCTTTTCACATTTTATTGTTGGTGGATGTTAGATAGTAATGCTTCTTCCTATTTGATTCACAGTCAGCATTAAGGTGCTTACAACATAAATTCTGTCAACAGTCAATAGTAAGGTCCTGTCAACAGTCAGCAGTAAGGAGCAGAGATATTACAGTTTTCCTTAAAAAAACGAAGTCTGGAGCAAAACTTATGAAATATTATGTAACCCATCCAGCATCCAAACTGGAATACTATGTCATATATATTCAACACATCAACAAAAATGAAATGTTATAGCAACAATCCACCCCATCTCCAGACTCCAAATAGAGAGCTACAATATATATGTGGATTCAATGAGAGAGTTGAATCCCTGAGAAAACATAAATAACATGTAAACTACCAGTCATGTCACCATAATATAATCTATAGTCAGGTAAGAAGAAAATCATTGATCCATAGTTGTATCTGCCCAGCTACAATGACAAAATACCAGCTGTAGAATTGTCTTCAAAAATTAACCATCGAAAGGCAAGGATGGACTACATCGGAGCAACTATATATTATACTATGAATTACATTGTTCAAAACTATATCTTAAATCACGCTAGCTATGAATCTATTTTCCTAGTGGAAGAGGCTTTCTAGCTTTTGTCTATTTCCATACATCATAAATACCATTCCAATCTACCTCATTCAGAGCATGAGGTGCAGAGAGAGAGAGAAACATTAACATATCCAATGCTTCTAAAGAAAGTCTTGATCTATCATCATTTTTTATCCGACTTAATTTTGAGAAGCCTCTTTCACATACTGCTATGCTTGCTGGAATAACAAGAATAATTTGCCATAGCTGCATTAAACATGGAAATCCTTCAAACCACTCATGTTCTACTCCACATAGGTCCCATGCTCCAAACATATGCTTTTTTGGATATGACCTATAAATAGTACAAGTAAATTCATCCATTTCACCGAAACATTTAACATTGTCCACAATAGGTGAGTCTCCAACACTGAATTTCTCACATAAGCGTGCTAACCATCTTCTTGTTTGAGAGTCTCTATCATCCATATCTTCATAGTAATTACAAGGACTAAAAAACTTAGCTGCATTAAATATAGGTAAATCTGTGAACCTTGCATTTAGAAAGTCGATCACCTTCATTACAAAACTTTTTCCCAACATAAGGCAATCATCCAATGTCCCCGATCTTTGTGACTTGGGCAATCTTTCAAACCTCAATGCATGTACATGTATCATACCTGTGCAATCTGCAAACTCAAGAGTTCCTTGTTGTGTTTTACTTAAAAATGATGACATGTGCATCGTACCTGCCCCAAATGTGCCTCTTAAAAATCGCTTATGAAGCAAGCTAATGGTAACATCCAAAGTAGTTCCAATGGATGTAATATCAACATGATCTTCTTGGAACTTTTGATTCAGCTTATTTAACTCAATAAGCACATCTGCAAGTAAATGAATGCAAAATTGCACTTGAAATAATGTAGCCATCTCATACATTTTTTTCTCCCCTAACTCCCAATCTCTTAACAAAGCAGGCATGAGCTTCACAAGTCTTTCCATAACCTTGCCTCTAGACAACCACCTAATGTGATGAATTTGTAACACTTATACCCTTGTGATTTGAAATGAATCCATGAGCTCCTTCAATTCTCCATGTCTTTTGGCAGACTTTCCAAGCCATGAATAAACTTTATTTGCAAACTTGTCAATATCTTGCAGCTCTGGAAAATAAGATGAAGCATCATTTGCTGCTAATGCTTCTCGATGAGCTATGTAGTGGATATCTATTAAATGAGGAGCATGTCGGCGAAGCTTAGTATCTAAACCTTCACGATTACCCCTCATTGCGGAAGCCCCATCAGACCCAAATCCAACTAGTTTTGTCAAGGATAGATCCATTTCAACTAAAAGAGATGTAACAGCATCATACATAGACTGTGAAGTGCCATCTCTAATTTGAAGCAATTGTATGAATTTTGTAACACACTGGCCTCTTCCTTCATTTGTTAGATAGGTAATGTAAATGATTAAATGTTGCACCATAGTCCGATCAGTACTTTCATCAACTGAAATCGAGTAAAATGGGTTGTTGGAAATTTCATCTTTTAATTTTTTCCAATATACTTCTTTTGCAGCTTGTAAAAACTCTTTTCCAGATGATGCGTTTGTATATGCTGAGTATTCATCTGTTAAAGGAATGTGAGGAGTGTTTTTATACCTATTCAAGTCACATATTGACTTATATACTTCTAAGGGTAAGTCATGTATTGCAACAAAATACATGTTCTCAATTACTGATATAATTCTCTCTTTCTCAGCATCTACCATTAGCTCTACATGTTTAGTAATTGGAAGAGTACTCCGTTTTCTTTATCCATCTAAAAGTTGCATGGCAAATTTATGAGCCTCTGATTTTGCATGGACACTTAGACCACTGACTTGAAGACTAGTACTTCCATCTTTAGCAAATGTAGTTTCTCTTTTGAATTTTACACACCATGAACATTTAATCCTTTCAACACCATTAAGATCTTTAATAACGTAAGCCCATGGAAATCTTGTTTTCCATTTGGAATTGAATGTTCTTTTGGTCTTCTTTGATGTTGTCTCCTCTTCAAGACGTTCTGCACTATCTGATTCATGACCTTCAAGTGGCAAATCATCAAATTCATTTGCATGGTGCATGGGTTGATTAGAGCATTGAGGAATACCAAATGCATCAGCAAGAGAAAGCTGTTTTTTATCTTTCTTAGGGCGACCAAGACGTGACATTTCTCAGTAATTTATCCCTATATTCAATTAAAAGTATAAAAATAATTCAATTCAGGAATAAACCCACACCAATCCTTAAAAAATTACCTAAACCACCTATTCTTGGATTCACAAATAAGCATTAGTTGCAGACCCATTTGGATTCTATAGAATAAGCTATTAATTCACATTATTTATATGACAAGCAATGAATCCTATAAACCATTTCTAGTCAACCCAAGAAAAATCTCTGGTTTCAAAACCACAACCCAAGAAAGATCTCTGTTTCAAAACCACCTAGTAGCTGGAAATACATTCCAAGACATTTCCTAGATGCCAAAAATAGCTCTGCATGGAACTTTTCAATATTTGTATCGACATTGCAAGTGGAACCTTTCTCAGTCCATTTAATCCTTTTAAAGTCTAAAAAAATGGAAAAAACACATTAAACAACACTAATTGGGGATAACATATCATCAATAAAAATAAAACAGACAAATGTATACAGTATATGTAAAGACTATATAAAAACTAAATTTACTTTTATCATTTTTTTTTACTAACTATAAAAACTAAAATTTCAAAATATAATGGAACATAGCATAATATAATCTATTTGAAGTAGATGGGGTCGTGATTATAATTTTAACTTGCATCTTTGATTTTTGTAATAGATATATTAGTAGTAAGGCCTTGTAAACAAAAAAAAATTAGATGCCTACAGGAATACATAACACAATTTTTCGGTTCTAATTATAAACAAAAAAAAATCAGATGCCTACAGGAATACATAACAAAATTTTCCCTACAGGAATACATAACACAATTTTTCGCTAACTTTATAAAAAAATAAACAAACTCTCTCCTTGCTTCCAAGTTCACAGAGGCAAACTAAACAAAAACTGCAAGACCTTTAAAGCAGGCAACAAAACTTCTCCGATATAATGTTTAAAATGGGATTTGAAATTTATAAGAACATTAATTCTTACTAAACATAAATTATTACTGAACATGTTTACCTCACATATATCTGACATCTAAATTAAATGATGAATTCTTACTCAACATGTTTACCTGGCATTTAAAATTGTAAATTCTGAAAAAAACATGTTTATTTGACATTTAAAATTGTAAATTCTGAGAAAAGCATGTTTATAGCAAGTAGTTATTAATGTAAACATGAACATGACAGACATCAGCTAGCGGGTTGATGGCTTATAAATTTAACAAACCATTTGATTATTTTCTTAGTGGGAGTCACCATCATTCAAAACCACATTTAAATGGAATGCTATCACGATTTATTTGTTTTCACATTTGTTTGTTTTTGTGGTTACATTATGTTTTGCATTCACGTGTTAAGATGGATGGATTACAAATCACTGAACTTTTCTAGTCACTGAACCTTTCAATGCATGGATTACAAATTTACAACAATGGCTCCAACTTTATATGATTCAAAAGAATCTAGACAGCGGCCACAAAATTAATCAATTTTATTTTTTAATAATTATTGTATTTTGATGGCTCGTTTTCTTTTACCTAGGTTTGTTGGCATATGGCCTTGGCCAAAAATACAAGATGCAGACCCAATATCTGTTACAATACTTATCATCAAGAGTAATTGAGAATGTGTGTACTCACTGAGACTCTACTAAGTATCCTAAGTCAATACTCGCGATATTCGTTAGTAATTTTTCTTGTAGTGAATGGTTCAATTTGAACATTTTTTATTGCCAAGTATGCTGAGAATGTGTAGGCTGAGTTTGCATGGGGGTTTTCAAGCCAGTACATCTAGGTTGTTCTTTAAGAATGTGACATTGTTAATACTTTGGAGAGTTTTTTGGTTGCCGTTAATCCAAAGGTCCCTTTTGAGGCCTTCCTTGATCCATAGCCTAAATATCAGCGAGTAATTTGGCAGGGAATGTCATTTTGATTTTAATTTTTGAGAATAAATCTGTGAAATGTGTCTTTTGTTTAAGTCATCTTATCCCAGTTGGGCAATTAGAAACCAAAAAAAATAAGTTGCCTACAAACAATAAGGTGTCCTTATAAACCAAAAAAATCAGATGCCTCCAGGAATACAGAAAACAATTTTCTAGTTCTAATAAAATGAGAGTTCGCTTGGTTACACCAAGGCATGCACTAACTTTATCAAAAAATAAACAAGCTCTCTCCTTGATTCCAGGGTCACAGAGGCAAACTAAACAAAAAAATGCAAGATCTTTAAAGCAGATAGCAAAATGACAATATCACCAGATCAGGATTAACAAGCTCCAATATATATGAGAAAAGAAGCTATGCGCAAGTCCCTATTGGATTCTGGTGGTCCTTAACAGCGATGGGTATTCATTTTAGTAAAAATATTGTATGTCCACAGGATGAGTATGGAGGAGTTGGACTGGGTTCTGCATGTAAATACCTGGTTAACAGAGACCAAAACTCCTTCAGAGGGATGATTCCACCAAAATTCCTGAGTGCTGCAGGCTAATTTGCAGGAGGACGAGCTCCAGCATCAGGTTCTAATTTGCATAGGAAGGTAGGAAGCGATCAACTTTTCAACAGTATTGAATTTTCAGGAGCTGAAGGATGCATTTTACAATGGACTGGTAACATAACCATTTGCAGTAGCCTTATCACTATTTATTAACACAATAAAACCTACAGCCCGCAGCCTACAGGGATTGATGTGAAATAATTGAATGTTATGGGTGAACTTTAATTGTAAATCTGATTGTTGTTTATGGCGCATTAAAGGCCAGTTAACCATCCAGATTCCAAATCAGTCCGAAACTGTCCCAAACCACGGTCGGCGGTGACTGAACCATGGAGGGTCGCTTCAAGCTTGGCTCAGGCTATCAATGCATTTTGCACTTCTAGACTGTGGCAGGCTGGAAGTGGTAGCTTGAGACTTGGAGGCCAAGCTGGGAGTTAGTACCTTGGTATGTCCAGTGTCACCCATAAAATTGTTGACGGGCAATTTTAGTCACAGCCCTTTAAATGAATAATTTTTTTTTTAAATGTCAAAAATAAAAAGCTTCATTTTAAATAACGGGAAAAATTCACATACCACTTCACTGACGGGATGAGAGCCCTTTGACGGGCCCTGACGGCCTAAATTTTGATCCCTGCTCCCCACCCCCATATACATATATATAGATAATATATCATTCAAAGAGCTTTTAAGTGGTGGCTATTTAAGATAATGGGTGGTAGGTTATGTATAATAGGTAGTAGTTATATATTATAACACAAAATTGTATCGTATGTTAACAATGTGTTGTTAAAGTTATGATATGTGTTATTATATTTTCGACTAGGATATATAGTAATTGCTTAATTGTACTAGTTTGCTCAAAAGCTTCAGGAGTTAGCTCAATCGGTCGAGCACCTGTCGTTTAAGCACTTTTGCTATATGAGGTCGTGGGTTTCAATCTCCTCGATGTTCTTGGAGTTAGGCTTGTGTTAAGCTGAAAGGTGTGAGGCCTCTTCGGGTGTTGCTCCTTGTCAAAAATTTACTAGTTTGCTTTTTGCCAAAAATCTACAGTTTAATATAGTAATTTTGTTTTTTATTATTAAATTTTATTTAAATAAAATTATTTATCTTCTATTTCATTGGTTTGTTTTGTTGATATCTACTTTTGGTTTTGGTGCCCAGGACTTGACGGCGATGGCGGATAAACGTAAGCAAAGTTTCAGATATAATTTATTACAAATTGGTTTTAATGGTGGGGTTGCATTGGAAACCAGAGATAAAGCTTGGGGATTATCCTCCCTATCAGTTGCTTATGGAGGTGTCTAACTAGGGGACGATTTTGACTTTTCGGTTGATTTTCAGCCGAAATCCAGTGAATTTAACTAGCAAAATCTTGTAATTTTTGTTGTTTGTTGGGAAATTTTAAGTGCAGAAATGAAATCATGTGACATGAAAACCCCCAAGAACCCACACTCTATAAGATATAGCAATGTTTTTACACGTTTTGAAAATTCCGTGAAGATTCATAGCCAAAAACAGGTAAAAACCAGCCAAAAAAAGGGGACAAATTGTCCCCTAGTTAGACAACTTGGCTTCTTATTATTCTTTTATGTTTCCCAAAACTATTTGGCTTTTATTTCGAAGTACATTTCATTTCTGAGAATTTTCCCTTGAATTTTTTTAGTATTAGAACTTCCTCTATTACACCATCAAGTGGTTCAAGCGTCGAGACCTGGCACATTGAACCCAAGCAATGCTCCATTCATGGCTCTGTCTCTTCTTATATAATCCATTATAGCAATAATATATATATCTGTCACGGTTTGCAATGTGGGGTCTATTAAACGAGAGTCCTAATCCAGTTGAATGCATGAGATCTTGTAATATTCTTAGTAGTTATAGAATTATTACTTATGTTTCTTTCAAGTTTTGGAGGATAAGTAAGCCCCTAGCTTTTAACGTATACAACTACGATTATAGTGTACCTGATGTTTACTGTTGAAGAGACAAAACCAGGATGGGTTGAGCACCCAATAGATCTAAAGGCCATGCTTTTCAGTCATGTTAGAGCTTGTGTACTTTTAAATAGGTATTATATTTCAAACTAGGAGACATTGTTTCCCCTTGAGTTTTGTATTAGTTACGGATTTATGAAGGAGAAACCAAATTTAAGCCCTTGTTACACCGAAGGTGTTATTTAAGGGGTTTCTCTTTTCTGAAAGTTTCGTCGTCAACTCCTCGTCTGTCGACAGCCATAACCTATGAGGAGGCTCCACGTGTCTGCTATGAGAGTGTGCCTTCCAGCTATGAGAGTGTACTTTCTACTATTCCCATGTTCTGGAAACTTTCATGTCAGTTGCGTTAATGCAAATGGTATGTTCTGCTGAGAAGCGTTTGCAATGAAAGGCTGGGATCCTCTTTTAGTGTCTATGATCCATTATCTGACTACGTTCCATTATCTAACACTGTTTGTTGTCTGTTGTGTCAATGCAAATGGTATGTTCAGCTGAGAGGCGTTTACAATGAAAGGATGGGATCCTCTTTTGGTGTCTACGATCCATTATCTGACTGCGGTCCACTATCTAACACTGTTTGTTGTTTCCATTATAAACTAAGATGACCATGACTTCATCTATCGCTCTCCTAACGCACTGAGGAAGAAAACTCATCTTTGCAAGTATCCTCACTTGAATTCCATATTCTGAAACCCTTCTTTCCTTGTCTATCAACACTTCCAGTTTCTCCTGCTTCATATTCATCAGCAGGGCGACCTCTTCCTTTGAGCGCTTGAAATTCTCTTTGATAAAAGCATACATGCCCTCATGGTATGCATGAGAATTCTATATCTGAATTGATGGCCTCGTCTTTTTCGATGTAAGGATCAGATGAGTATCTTCGGCATCCATGATGATTGACAACGCGATTAGGAATTGGGCCAACGATTGTCATCCAAATAGACCATTTCCTTACACAAATGATTGATGAACTTTGCTTACGACACAAATGCTTTTTTTCACAAGCTCTTTCTCTTCCCAACTCTTGCAAATATTATAGCCTTAACTTCTGTTTGCTGCTCCAAAACGATAGACGAGAAGCTTCGCTAAAGACACAAGTTCTTGATTTTCTCAAGCTCTTTAGTTGCCCAGTCTATGAAAATATTAAGGCCTTGTGGTTCGAAGAGCTTCGCTTTAGACACAATTTATTTATCTTACCGAGATCTTCCACTACCAAGCTTGTGAAAATATTACGGCCTCACGACTTTAACCTCAGTCTACTTCTCCTTTCTCTTAACTAGCCTAAATTACACAACACTTAACGAGGAACTTCACTACGGACACAAGAAAAGTTCTTGACTAGAGTCTTTTGCTGCCTAGGCCGGAAAGATAAACTGGATCTCTTTCAAAAATCTGTTAAATGTAGATCATGTGGTCACTGAAAATGAGCTGTCCAAGAGATGGGAAATTTGCTAGAGAAAAAGTGTGGAGTATCCAGAAAACAAAGTTTTTGGGTGTACCCTCTGGTATGCTCTTTCGACCGGTAGTGCCTAATAAAACAAAGCTTCTTGGGATTCTTTCTGGGAGTCCCTATTTGCACAATGGGTAGTGGTTATTATGGTAGGGAAAACTCAATAAATCGGATATTATCCTTAGCAGCCAACGGTATCATGAAAGAATATCTAAATCTGAGCCAGCCCCAAAACCAACCCATCGCAGTTAGTGAGGAAAATCTTGCATCTTTATGACTGGAATCTTCTTCTTCCAGACTTAGATCACACAATGCAGAACATGTAGGATTCACCTAATTTAAGGTTGATTATAGCTAATTATGGAAGAATAAAAATCTCTATATAATACTAAGTAATACACAAGAAGCTTGTGGAAGACTCTTCAGTTTGGTGAGCGAAGTTAAAAAAAATTACAGATCATTAACCGTATTTGGACACTGAAACGTGTACTGCGAACAACTTTCAAACTTATCAAATTGCATATACCTCATGTCCTCTTCTTAGTCATTATCAGAGATCTTCTTGCCCCCCCCCGTAGTGATAATTCCAAGCTCCGGCAGTAGTGAATTCCCACGGTGTGATTTTCATGCATTCATCCACTTTGGAAGCGTTCTTCTACCACTCACCCAAAAACTTATAAAATCAAGATTTTGTCTCCTACAGGTATTGTACATACAGAACCCATAAATGCATCCCATGTTCAATCCAATATCCTATTCACTTCCCTCTTTTCTCCGCTAGCGCCTGTTCTTATCTCCTACTATATATGCTATTGGCTATGCCTGGTGCTGTATTATTGTACTCCCAAACTTAAGATATGAGACCTTCCCTACCGAATTGGGTATAAGGTGACATCTCAATTCAAGTCGATTCATCACAGGAAACAACGGAGCAGTAATGGAGTCAGAAACAACAACAGTAGCAACTTTTTCATATTTTGGAGCAGATAGAGTGATCGTCAAGAGAAGATATGAAACCTTTGTCCCTAGTTTTCCTTCTTTTAACAGACCTACAGTCAAATCAAATGCTTGTTTCTCATTTAAATCAAATGGACCTTCACAAAAACTCAGTAATCCCAAACCATCATGCACAAATTAGCAGAGAATTATGGAAGGTCAGTTAGGTGGTAGCTCTAAACCCCCAATTGTAAAATAATGATATTTGTCTCCTGGAATTGTGGAGGCATGGGTAGCAAATTTGAAAAAGAGGCACTAATAGATTCGATTCGATCTGAAAAGCTAGAGGTGAAAAAATATTGAAAGTGTAGCGAGGAGCAGTAGAGGAGCTTCATGAGGAATCTCTACTCTTTGTGATAGACTCTTTGTGGTCTTCACTGGGACGGGTTGTTTTATTCTTATATCCTTGAAAGATAGGGTCCAATAAAACAAGCCAGGAAAGAAAAGAGAAATTGATTAAATTTTATAAGGAACAAACAAATTCGTTGCTTTACATTATTGACTCTCATCCCAAGAAGTGGAAGCACAAAGTTAGAGGTAGCCTTCTGATTGGACTCTTTATGGTTGGTCTTAGGCTAGGTGGTCTGATTGATCCGACCAATCTCATATTCTTGGGGTTTGATTGAAAAGTATACAATATGGAAATACACCATCTTCTGCAAATCTAAATGCTCCTAGGGCTAAAACTGGAGTGCCCACAAAGAAATCAATGTCTGTGTTGGTGGACAAGGGATTCCCAACTCGGGATTCATTGCATTTTCCTGATGACAACGATGTGTACAACTCTTGAAACGTAAAAAAAACTTATTTTCTTAGTTGGTGAAAGCCAATTGTTCAATTCCTCT
>LPNX010895576.1:1161-16044 GCA_001517045.1 Pseudotsuga menziesii | reverse complement strand
TATATATATATATAGCTTCAAATTAAACCAAATACATATGTAACTTACTCAATGTTTATATAACTACAAACACAATCAAATTCTAAGAGTTTCGTTCGGTTATGTTTTAAGTTTTTTTGAATTTTATATTTGCTTATGTTTGAATTGCGAACTTTTATAGCATTTTCCACTATATATGTTTTCATTCTTCCCTGATTAAATAAAAAATATTATACAACTTTTTGATTAAAAATAAAAATACATACAAATTTACACATTATCATTTGGATTCCAACCCATGAATCAACTTGCTAAATCATAATTTTGAAAAATAATTTAGTTCATTTTAAACATACCGAAGTTCTTTTCAATGTTTCATTTCCCCACTTTAAAGCGGTATGCTAGTTTGATAAATATATAATAATAATATACCTAATGATATTTGATGTTTCCATTGGTTATAGTGCCCTTGCCTTTAGCATCACTGTCTTTTGATTATGGCCACTCGCCACCAAAGCAATAAATATAGTTGTAATATCCTAAATAAAAGCAATAAATCTAGTTGTAATATCCTCAATAATAATAGAAATAATGCACGTTGTGAACATGGCCCACCCTTTCATTCATGATAAAGCTCTTATGGTATGTGGTTTGGGAGTTGAAAAGTGCTATTTGGGGAATTGTAAAAGGCTTTTGTAGGGAAGTTGTGTGTATATATATGCATGCGCGTTACTAGATCAATAAATTTGACATGCTCTACTAATGGCAATGGTGTGTAAATATTTTTAGGTTGTATAAAAGTGATGTTAGACTTAAACATAAATCTAGACTAGACTTAGAAAGATATTTATTACAATTTTATGTTATGTTGTGTTGAATTCATTTGGATCTTGTAATTTGTTGAGCATCTTTTTAACCACAATTCATATGGTCTTAAAACAATGGTTATTTGTTCTTAAATATGATTCCATTGGGATCTTGTAATTTATTGAGTTTGTTTAACCACAATTTATATGGTCTTAAAACTATAGTTCTTTGGTATTAAATCTTTTAATTTATGGAGCATCTTTGTAATTATAGTTTTTTTTTTAATTTAAGAATACAGGATTAATTAATTAGGAAGTTATTATTTTTTTTCAGAAAGAAAAAAGCCTGTCCTTGTTATTCATTGAATCAAAGGGCATCTTACATAGCAAGCCCAGGAAATGGGCTACAATCAAAGAGGACACAGTACAAGATGTAAATCCGTACCATCCGAAATATACACAACTCGATGAGTGCTAAGGGAGAGAGTCTAATGCCAACTATGAAGTAAAAAAATATACCCATCAGTAATAACTGTCATGTCCATCCATATCTACCGTGTACATGAAGAGCATGTGAGCAGCAAACTAAAGAAGCCGTCTCACTACAAGAAGATAAGGTGCATAAATGAAAGGGCACAATGTCCCGCACCGACTCAAAAGAGTTTAAAATTTCCATGGGAGGTCAATTGACCCTCAAAAAATTCATAGTATGTGCCAATCCCGGAGCCAAAGAGAGAGACGGTCAGCTTGTTGATTATGTTCACGGTAGATATAGTCAAATGACAGAGCTAGGAAGTGTGTGTAAAGCTTTCTAGTTTCCCTACACCAATATAGCAGCTCAGGTGGAGACAGGGAAGACTTGCCCTTTTCCCAGTTGATGACAACTGAGGAGTCCCCAAACACCTGGAGTGAGGGAATGCCCATCATATGGGTGGAAAGCAGAAGGGCCCAAAGCCCAACCAGTTCTGCTTTAGTGTTAGTGCATTCACCGACCCCCACAGCAAACTCAAAGGAATGTGTTTCATTTAGGAGCAGGCTGTACCCAATGCCACCACTATTAGCTGAAGCACCATCAAAAAAACCGCATGGATATACAAGACTTGGACCAGGGCCCAGTATTCTGGGTCTTTTCCTATTTTCTGAAGGTGGGCAGTACATCTGAGTGAAGTGATTCACCTGCTGAATCAAGCCCAGCACTGACAGCTTATATCCCTCAAAGATAGATTTATTTATAGCATTCCATAGAACCCACATTGTAAAGAAAGGAAGGTAACAACAGATATTATACTTCGAGAAGCGATCAGTCCACTTCCCTAGGAGATACACAAGAGACACGGACTGAAAAGTAGGTTCCAAGTGATACTGTTCACTCAGTATCAAGAGCAGGTTCAACCAGACCGGGCAGAAGCTGAAGAGGTGCTCTGTGCAATCCTGATCTGCTAAGCAGAGAGCACAAACTGAGGGTCCTATCCATCCCCTCCTCTGAAGGTTATCCCAAGTAAGCAGTTTATTTGATAAAGCCAACAAAACAAAGCAACTGATCTTTTTTGGCAGTGTACCATTCCAAATAATATCTAAGATTTTGCTGCCAAGAGGGGGGCAAGATGATGAGACAATGGATTCATATACCGCACTGGCTGTAACAGTACCATTCTACGGGTTTAGAGACTAGAAAAGTGAGTCCATTTCCGAAACTAGACGAAGGCCACACCTATCCATACTGATAGTAAAATTCTCCCATGCAATTTTCCATTCACCTCCGATACCCAGATCAACAGCAGAGTACCAGTAATCATGAGAGCCCGGAAGAGTGTTGTGGGCACTAGCAAGGGAAGAAATATCTAAGTCAGCAAGGAAATCGAGAATACCTGAGGGGAGAGACAGAGACTTATCAACACCCACTATCGGGTCAATGCCCAAACAGATGTTGTGGCCATCACCCACATTCCATGCAAGTCCGCGGCCCAAAACAGGAAGTGTTTGCAGAAAACCCCTCCAAAAAACAGAGCCACCACGAGAACAGAAGTTTTTTCCACGTAGCCAATCCACCACAGATCTCTGCTTCAGGTATTTGTGACTAAGAACTTGATGCCATATACCATCATGCTGAAGGGCCCACCAAATTTTTTTCAATCATAGAGAAATACAGAAACAAGATAGATTCTTAATGCCCCATCCCCCATACTTTTTTTTCCATGAGAGCTGTTGCCAGTTTGCTAGATGGTATTTGTACTTATTGCTAACCAAGCCCCAAAGGAAAGCAAAAATAAGACTCCTGAGCTTGTTGATGATAGAGATAGGTATGGGGGCAAGTCCCATCCAGTACACATGGATGCTAGTAAGTACAGCTTATACCAAGACCAAACGACCTCCAAGAGAGAGCAACCTATGCTACCAATGAAGAATTCTACTTTTGAATTTCTGAATGAACCAGAGCCAGTCATTACTCTTATATCCCAATGGCTTGAGATGATAACCCAAGTACTTGAATCCAGTGGTGATTGGGTCCATTTTATAAGGCATAAACCGAGCAATATCCACACCCACATCAACATCTAGGTTGCTAAAGAGAAATCTATATTTTTCCAAGCTAATGCACATGCCAGATGCCTTGCAAAAGGTACTCAGAATGACATTGAAAGCCATCCACTGGGATAGTGTACCGGAGCCCAAAGGTATAACATCATCAACAAAGAGAAGGTGTGTTAGGGCAAGTAAAGGGGAAATCTTGATGCCCCTAATGAGGCCATGAGACCTAGCATCCGCAATCAAGATCTGAGTCCTTCTATGACAAGTATGAAGAGCAAGGGTGAGAGGGGACAGCCCTGTCTGATGCCTCGTGAGGCTTTAAATATTTTTGAGGGTGTGCCATTGACCAGAACAACAAAATTTGCAGAAGAGATACAGACCATAATCCAGTTAACCCCAAGAAGAGGAATGCCAATATGGATAAGGATGAGTCTAATGTATGACCAATTTACCCTATCAAATGCTTTTACCAATTCCAGCTTTAAGATGAGGGCACACATATTCCTAGTTTTCACAGTGTGAAGGGTCTCCTGAATAATGCCAATGGGCTCGAGAATCTGCCTGTATTTAAGAAAACCATACTGTTCTCTGGAAATATGTGTATCCAAGTGGGGCTTCAACCGAACAACAATTACCTTTGAAATCAATTTATAAAGTAAATTACACAAGGAGATAGGCCTAAAATATGCAAAGGTAATGGGCTTATCCTTTTTCGGTATCATAGCAAGAAAATTAGAGTTTAGGGAGGGATGTACACAACCCAAGACTCTAGTATGTTCAATAGCAGCAAGTAAATCATTTCCCAACAGATCAAAAAAAATGTATATAAAATTCTGCAGGCCAGCCATCAGGACCCAGGCTCCTGTCCTTTTTAAAGGAGTGAAGAGCACTTTCAATCTCTGCAACAGTGACAGGTTTTGTGAGGCAAGGAGAATCCATAGGAGAGATCATAATGGGATACAACATGGCCACCTTAAGCTGAGCAAGAAGGTTAGTTTGGTTTTCATCACAAAAGATCTGTGCGAAGTGCTTACATCCCAGTTCTTTAAGACCCAATTCATCCTCGACAGCAATACCCTCCTCATTCAAAAGTGACCAAATGGTGTTTTGGTTCCTTCTTCCCGAGGACAAAGTATGGAAATACTTTGTGTTTTGGTCTACATTAAGGGCCCATTTTGTGTGACTCTTAAGCATCCAGGTAAGGAGGATATGGTCAGTCAGGGACTTTTTTTGGAGTCGTAGCTGAGCAAGGGCAGCCTGTTCCTCCAGGGAAAGGATACCAAAGTCCGATCCCAAGAGAATATCACTGATGTTCGAGTCAATCTTCTGACATTTAGATTCTAGAGTGGAACCTTTGTCCTTGATCCATCTCTTAACATCCAACTTGAGAGATCTGAGTTTGTGTGTGAGAAGTTCACAGTCAGAATAAGACGAAGGTCCAGAGAGACTAGACCATCTATTGGTAACCCAAGAGGAGAAATCAGGATCATCCAGCCATGATCTGTTAAACTTAAAGGGATAGTTGCAAGACCCAATGGATTTATTCCACTCAAGACAGATAGGAAAGTGGTTGGAGATATCAGAGGGTAAAGTCCAAACCCTGTGTACGCGAAGGGAAGGAATCAAGGTAGCAGCAACAAGGAAGTGGTCTAATCTTTTGCTGATCCCTTCATTACCTACCCTACCATTCCTCCATGTGGGACCAGCATTAGGAGGAGCAATATCCATAAGCCCCAGAGAATAAAAAAGGTGGTGAAAGTGCATGAAGAGAGGATCAATAACAGATCTATCCCCCCAGGTCTCAAAGGCTTTCAGAGTGAGGTTTAAGTCACCTCCCAAGATCAGGTTAGGAGAGTTGAGAAAGCCACTCCTTCTGACAAGATCCTATATTTTTTCCCTATTCTTATAAGAACCGTAACAGTTCAGGACATCCAAGGGGATGTCCATACCCCTGAAAGAATCTTGGAGTAAAATACCAGCTACGGTTTCGAAAGCATGGCACCTAACCTGATGGGGGTTCCAAGCCGATAAAATCCCACCAGAGAGTCCAGAGGCGTTAAATATGGCACAAAATTCCCAACTAGGCAGCAGCTTCGAGAAAGCCAGGAGTGCAGGATAGGTGTTGTACATGGTCTCTTGTAGAAGGATCATATTGGGTCGTACAAAAAGAAACAAAGTTCGGAGGCTATGTTGTTTGGCCTTTCCTCCCAGGCCACAAACATTAAGGGAGAGAATTAGCATTAAGGAATAAGTGGAGGGGGGATCGCTGCTCTAATCCCCCGAGATGAATGACCCCTAGCTGCATCCTTTATACGCATCGAGAGGGGGATATAGGGAGGAGAAACTAGTGAAAGAACCCCCTTCGATGAAGGTTTATCCTTCTTATTTTTCCTGATAGTAACATTCTCAAAACGGATGGAGTTTAGGTGCAAGGTGGAAGGGGATGAAGGAGTGGTAGAAGAGAAGATGGATAGGGATTTTTTAAGTGAGGGATCAGTGAATGAATGGGAGGAAGTGGGGTTGCGAACTGGGGGAGAAGGCAGGCGAGTAGTAGTGGTGGTAGGGAGAGGAGGGAAGTCAACTACCGAAGTAAGGGAAGGAACAAGGTGTGTGAGATAGGTGTTCGGTGTGGACATAGAAGATTGAGAGGGAACCAACTCCTGGGAGGAGCCCCTCGAGGGGATAGTGGGTAAATCTATGGCAGTGCCAAACGGAGGATTCGAATCAAAAGGGGCAACCATAGGGAAGGCCAAACCATCATAAACAACAGGTAAAGCAGCCGAATCCACATTTACCAAACCTTCCAGCTGATACATAAAGAGATCTTCAAATAGTGAAAGGGAATTAGAGTAAATACCTAAATGCGGGTGCTCCGGAGCAACAGTGACAGGAGAGTGATCGACGATCGGGGAGACCTCCCAACTGAAGCCCATGGGGGTCGGCCTGAGAAGTGGGCAAGGACGCCACAGATGACCCGTTTCATAGCACCAGCTGCATCAAAAAGGTACATGAAGATAGTCCAGCTTCTGTAACAGGATCCTATCCTTACAGAGGATCTCCACATCTGTAGGGAGACCAAGTGAGATGTTCATCTCCACCAATACCTTAGCCATATGTTTATCGTATGTCAAGTGAAAGTCATCATCCAATGCCACGAAATGGCCTATTGTATTCGCTATACCCTCCAATATATGTTGATTCTAGAGAGGAAAGGGGAGCGAGGGTAATAAAAC
This sequence comes from Pseudotsuga menziesii, assembly GCA_001517045.1. Taxonomy (NCBI): domain Eukaryota; kingdom Viridiplantae; phylum Streptophyta; class Pinopsida; order Pinales; family Pinaceae; genus Pseudotsuga; species Pseudotsuga menziesii. Next base: position 9,497 of record LPNX010895576.1, on the reverse strand, counting down.
CTAGAGGTGTCTTTTCGTAACCCTTTCGTGGAGTGGATCGAAGTGCATGTGTGAGCGTTCCAACACCAGTGAACCCTTGCTGACACGCCAAGTCTGGTCCAGAATCAATTTGGCATGTTCTTCCTCAAGTAAAACGAAGATAATCCAGCCTCGTGACAGGAGAGTGATGGTAGGGTTATACTTGATCAGTGGCTTCCAGTTCACACAAGCCCAATCAACCCATTCCTGTTTGCCCATTTTACAGTATTCCAGACGGCTGATCAGAGCCCGAGAGCATAATGAGGAAACACGTTCAAGGAAAATGTCATGGCCAAGGACGTAGCGGAAGCGACCCTCGTGGGTCTTGATATTTTTTTCCCATCGCTTGTGACGAAAATGTGAGGAGACAATGTCCGCCATGGGGTGGCGACAGAAGTCAACCCCCCACTAAGAGCCAAAACCCCGACCACCAGAAAGAACCCAAACCACCAGGTGGGCAGGAAACCCAGGAGATAGTCAAAGCCGGAAACCCTGCAGCAAGGGAAGAGGAAACAGAAGGGACAGCACCCCACAACTCATAAAACCACCAAGGAAAAACCCACTCCCGGAAGGACCGGTGAGTGGAACCAAGAAAACCCAAGACTGGTGACCAAACCCACGGGTCACGGACGGAACTAAGAAGAGCAAAATTCAATCATGACGCATTTGACAGATCCTAGGAATGATGGGGCTAAACCACACAATGAAAAAAACCATGCAGGGTGGTGAGGCAAGCGAAATATGTAAAGCCCCTGTGACGGTCAAGAACCGCAAACAAAAACAAAGTCCATCCTCCTTCAAATACCAGGTTTCTTAAGCAATGGAAAACAACCAAAGCCGGAGACCCTACAGCGAGGGAAGAGGTAATAGAAACTGACAGCACCTCACAACAAAAAAACTCCAATGAGAACCACCGTGGAAAAAACCTCATTCCCGAAAAGACTAGTGAGGTGGCCACAAGAGAAAACAAAGAAAATCCAGGATGGACGACGAAACCTTAGGGTCATGGGCTGAACGGAGAAGAGCTAAATTCAACCATGACGCGGCTAACAGGACCCAAAAAAGACGGAGCAAAAATACATAACGTAAGAAACCATGCAAGGTGGCGAGGCAAGCAAAAAATGAAAAACACCCACAGTGGTCAAAAACCACATACAAAGACAAATGACCTTCCCACTTTAATACCTGGTTGGTACTAGTCCCCCGTGGGGGGGAGGAACTCCAGGATGACTGTCGATGGTGTGTGCAAAAAACCAAAGAAAGCCCAAGAATAGCAAAGCCACGAAAGAGCAGAGGAAAACAAGGAGCTACACCACCAATGAACCCAAAAGCATCCTGAGTCACGAGCCGGACATGGGAAAGAAGGGTTAACAGCCATGGTTGTGGCCATAGCGCGTACATGACCACTACGCAGGTGTAGGAGCGCACCAAATCATCGTCTCCATTTGCACGATCCAATTAGGAAGTTTTTATTATATATTCTTTGGTTTCAAATGAATTGTTTTATTATATATTTGTTTTTATGAACTTAAATAGTTTATGTAGTTTATATAGTTTAATATTTCAAATGTTGAATTGTGGTAATTTGGTGTTTCATATATTAAATTGTGAAAGTATCCCATATTCCTTGGTCTTCAAACCCTGTGAGTTATAAACATAGGGTTTTCTAAATGGAACTTGAATAAGAGAAAAAGACAAGATTATTAATGCTTAAGAAATAAGAAACATGCCAAACCATGTAAATGGGGAGCAAAAAGAGCTAGGTCTATTAAAAGAAAGATGAACTTTTTTAGATGAAGGGACAAAAATTAGGACAAAGATATTGTGTTAGGTATTTTTAGCACAAGCAAGTGGAATCAACTCATTTAATTGTGTATGCATTTTGTTTGATTACATTGTGAATGCTCTATGGAGATAATGCGAATAAATTTTATTAGTGTTTAAAACTATCATAATCTATAGATTTAAGAAAACCATTATATTTCATTAGTTAAAAACTTTTAAGGTAAAACAATACATTGTAATGATCATTTCGTTAAATGAACAAATTTTCATTGAGTTAAAACTCAAATACTTGGGCCTAACGGTTAAAAACATGTGTTCCCCCCTATGAGGTTATAGGTTCAAATCCCTACAAAGGCAGTAGGGTATGTATATTTTTATAGACTTTAGTGGATCTCAAGCTCTAATCGTATCAAATATAAACTACTTAAAGGGTTTTTTCAATTGAACCACATAATGTATATTCAATGATAACTACCTAATGGGCCATATTTAATAATAACTAATATTCGAGACCAATTTCACATTATATTAAAGGATCACCAAATTTATATTATACTTAACTATAGTGGATCCACACTCCCCTATTACACCTCTAGGGAGAATCTCAATGTTCCACATCCCTTCAAGAAGTAGTGTCCTCAATGTTTGTAGTGATGATGTATAACCATAAACTAGGGTTTCATGCATAATGACTAGCCACAATGATGAAATAATCCAAGGAATCTCATCCATAAACTTGGATTCCATTTCAATGTGTCCATGTTGACTCCCAATTGATGACCTCTAAGCTCAATGATTTGTTAAGTATTGTGCTCCAAATACCCACTATGGTCATGTGAATGATAAATAGAACCATCTATGGAAAAAACATCATCTTACAAGGTTAGTTGTGGCTTTGAAAAGAACACTACCACTGGAGAATATGCAAATTGAAAATTGATTGTCATAACTTAATCCTAACTCCCTTTAGTGATGTTCACTTTATATGGAAGAGTACAATCATTAACGTGACTATGAAACTAGTTTTATTCGCATAAATTATCATTATTCAAATATCACTCCTCGCAAGTCTCCTCTAAATCACATTCTGCCCTTCTTTTTATTTTATATTCCTCAATATTTTCCCAAAATGGACAACTTTGGATTGCTTCACATGAATTATGTAGTTTTTGTACTTGGTGCTCTAGATAGAGAATCCCTATATGAATTTCTTTAGCGTTCAAAATTTGTCTACTTCGAGTAACCATTGTTTAAGGTCTAGGTGATAAGTGGTGACACCCACTTATTTCACTGACACATAATAAGTTCAAATCTTGGAAATTCTACTATATTTTTTGAGGTCTCAGACTTTCAATGTGTATTTCGAGCATTTCCCTTATGTTTTTGGTAGTTGACTTTGGCCACAAAAACTTTGATTGTGTTTTTGGCATGCCAAAGAAGCAAGGTGTGTATTAAGCTTTGTAACATTACAAACAACACCTTAAATAGAATTAGTATGTAAATGTTGTATCCATAGGGGAGATGGGGCTGTGGGGGATTTATTATTCATTGATATTTGAATCCATTTTACAGGACTATTAATACTTGTCGGAACATGAAAACGATGGTGTTATATGGGTGAGATGCTATCGAAGCGAGATGAGGAGAACCCATAGATCCTGATGGATATGGACGAGTTTCGACTCCAGGTCAAAGCACTCGATTCCAATATCACAGCCATGGCCAAGATTCCTCATGGTTTGTATTTTATGGACTATGTGCACACCCTGGTTAACCTGTTAATATTCCTTCAGAATGACACCCTACATGTTTTGTGGCAGTTCTATTGGCAGTATCATAGTGATGTCATTTCATTTCAATTTAGCATTAGCTCTTTGTACTTCAATCCTTCCAAGAGAACTCATGGATACTAGATTTATTTTTGCAGTTCCTCCAAAGGAAGGGTTTATCCCACTTTGCTATTGGGATACTTTGCTTAGCCTTCTGAGATAAACCCTATATTTCTAAACAAATAAATTGTGTTAGAAACTAGAATTGTGATATTTTATTATGCATCTATGAACAATCTATTCTTTGGGAAAACTTAAAATGCATATAAAAATAGAATAATAAGCACTAGAACCCATAGCATTTAGGAAAAAGAATGAATTGGATTGCATCCATTCATTTCTCTAGACTCCAGAAGATCAATCCCCTTCTCATGAGGCATCTATTCCATGCAGAGTCATCCACCTGTTGCATAGGAAGTGTAGACAACCAATCAAGAATCCCAATAGAGAATGAGACATGCCCACTCCAAGGCATCATAAAATTCCTATGAGATACTTCCAAGAATCCTCGACGAGGTTTAAGTTCGGTAGAGCTATTGAAAAGAGTCCAGAACAAGGATTCTAGAGATATTTACAGGAATTAATCATGGAGGAAAGAAAAAAAGGGCACCCCTCCTTGAACACTAAACATGACAAATCCAAGGTTTACTCCTTGGTTGAATTCTCTATCGGCCTCCACATTTAACTCTCGAAGCACATGGAATGGAGATAATGAGTCAAACCAAAGACTTAACCTATAATTTTTTCCAAGAAGGTTACATTTGCAAAAGAGAGTTTTTTTTAAAGACATAAGAACTTAAATGGTGAGTTGAGAATTGCATACAACGATGATTGAGCGATGATATATTATTATGACAATCCAACTATTTCAAGACCGCCAAGAAACATACCGAAGGAGGAAATTATGATCTGTACATATAATCTACAAAGGTTTCCAAGCAAAGCCTTGAACTGAAAAAATAGTATACACATATGGTTTTGATTAGGATGTATATTGATGGTGATTATGTGTTAAGAAACAATATGATTATATGTTAAGACATAATATCATAAATATTTAAAGCTAATGATGTGCTTATCGACTGGATTGATAGAAATTGTGATTTCTCAACGTTATCATTGTTGTTTTGGTAGAGAAAATGTAATCTTAGTCTCTCATGCCTTTAGCAGGCCTGCGATTCTTTGGCACTGAAGCAATTGATACTGGTATTTTTTATTATAAAATTGTTGAAATGGTCTATGTGCAATCTAGTTTTTGTTTCAGTGTGAATTATTTTCACGAGAGATTGTTTTCTACCCTAATCTGCTATTTATTAATGCCTAAGTAATGTTACCGTGTTTACCAAACTGTCTATGTCATATAAGTATGTGGTGTGTTTTCATTGCTTTTTCAAAACTTTTCACCCCAAGACATATTGTTGCAAACATTGTGGTCCACATACTGGTGATAGTTTAATGGATTGTTGTAGTATGAACAATCATAATTTTTTCAAGCTATGGTTACTTTACATTGCCTACTAGATATTTCATGGAAATTCATAATACATTTTGAACTAAGCACTATTCAATGTAGAAAGATGACACTATTCAATGTAGAAAGATGACGACCATATAAAATGTTATGGATAATTAGATTTGGCCTTAATTCTTTCGAATTAATAAGTGATACATTTTAAATCCACGTAATTGAAGTAGCCAAATTACCTACTTGTTCAGAGTTTATCCCACTTAGGAATTATGTTTTTTCACAGAGAGCAAGTATTTTACTAGGAATTTTCCATCGGTCAAGCAGAATCTAAATGCAAAATAAGTTCATAGCCACTAATGAACAAGAGGTATGGGGCTAGACATTATTCCTAAAGGTTTGTTTGGGAAGGATAAATTGATAACTGAAACCATTCTAGCGTAAAATTAGAAAAATATGGGTTTTTTTGTTTATATTAAAAGTAGAAAATTCATATTCAAGTTTACGTGTAGTAAAAAAAACAAGCCAGCTTACTGGCTTACTTAATAGTTGAAAAAAAGTTACACTTCTCTTGCAATAACATGTGGCAATGTATAATTGAAAACAAAGTTACACTTCTCTTACAATAGCAAGTGGCAAGGTTGAGGACATTGCCACCTCATGGGTCTGGTTAATTATAAAGAATTTATCGTTGGATAAAAACTTTTTTACTGTATGGTTATTGTGGGATAATATGTTAACCATATACAATTTATCATGTAATAATATTTTTTTTACTATATGGATATTGTGGGATAATAACTTTCTTTTGATGGTAGGTGTTGAGGGTTTGGGTAAGGGGATTATATATTACAGTGGTAGGTGTTGAGGGTTTGGGTAAGGGGGATTATATATGCTTCTATGGATGAATTGATATTCAATTTGTATAAGGTATTGAATTGTTATGAAAATTGAAGCCAAATATTTTAGTGGTTTACCAAAGGCTTGAAAATTACAACTAAGAGAATCAAGAATGATTGGTGAATATTCTCTTGTTTTTAATGCCTTGAAATTTGATAGGGGTAATGTTGCTCCTTCCTTTAGCAAGATTAATCTTAAGAACAAAAGTGTTATCCCCTCACTCCACCCAATTACACTACCATCATGCTCTAAAACCCAACAATCAAGAAGTGGTTGCCATGGCAAATAAAGGGGTTGGTTTATCTCAAGGTATGTTAATTGAAAGGGGTCACAATGGTACCATGATGAGCTAGGATTATGTGCCATGTAGTGGCCATTAAGGAAACTGTACACTTTAGGGGATGTATCTCCCACTCCTTCCTCCATTGTCACACATCTTGTAGTATTAAGGAACCTGGAGGGCTCGTTAAATCCCCTCCACACTACCTCCTCCTTTCTGCAAGTGGATAAAAGTGATCTCCTCCCCACTTTGTCATCATATCTCTAAGTTGTAGCTAGCAAATGCCTATCCATTTCTCCTTCCACCTTGCGCTATGTATAATTATCTCTAGGATCCTATATTCACATCTTTCACACTTTTGGTTATGGTGAACTAGAGTCAAAGCCTCTTTTCTACGTTGTTATACACTCTAGTTAGATTAGTTCATCTATCTATAAGTGTGTAGGACCCCCTTTGTCTAGAATAAATCCTTAATTTCCTTTTTATGACCTTAGGTTCCCTCCTTTTAAAATACATATTAATTATTATTTTACTTCTATATAAACAACCTTCTCTAAAGTTAAAAGACATTTTCAATGTTTTATACGTTACCCAAAAATAGAGAAGGTTTCCCCTGCCCCACAATTATTATAGGGATTTGCTTTTTTTTTTATCATATTCATTTTGTTCACCAACCTCTCCCCACTCCAAGCTTGCAGTTCGTGCTAGATATGAGGAATTCATCTTAATTCTTGCCAGTGCATATGCAGGTTAGAATTTTTATCTGCCAGCATTCATGGACTTCCGTGGTAGAATCTACCCTGCAGGAGTATTGCATTTTCACGAGCGTGATTTGGCTAGGAGTTTGATTGTATTTGCTTCTGTATCAGGTCAATAAGATTGGATAGCGCCTTCAAGATATAAATGTTCTAATCGAAGCATGAAAAGATATAAATAGATATTTATCTATGAAATACACTTTCATATTATTTTATTTTATTGCATTCAAATTTTTACGCCGTAAGGTGTTTTTCTCCGAAGAAGTTCGGAAATCCACTGTTCCATTTCGTCTATGGAACCAATGAGTTGTGGACGCGTGTTCGATACTGTTGCGTGTTCGATACGGGATGTGGACGCGTGTTCGATACTGTTGCCGCGTGTTCGATACAGTGCCGGAGCGAAGCATTTTTACGAGTTTTTCTGCCCGCCGGAGGGTACATTCGAACATTACCAGCATTTTCGAGTTCGAGTGCGGAATGGGGGCTCCGGGGAGATTCCTGCTTTCATCTTCTCCCTTTTCAATGAAGACCAGAAGCCCGGAGCCATCATGGAGCACAACTGGGGCATCTTTTATTCCACAGGGACGCCCGTTTACAACATCGATCTTTCCGCTGGCGATCAGTGCTCTAAATAGTAACTCCTCCGCTCCTGGTCCGGCCTCCCCTCCGCCTCCCGCTTCCGTAGCCGCGCCTCCGGGATCCCCTCCCCCTCCCACTTCAGTAGCCGCGCCTCCGTCGACGCTGCATCAGTGGTGTGTGGCAAAAACAGAGCCGGAAATCAGCACAAGCGCGTTGCATAAAGCGCTGAACTACTACTACTAAAGGAGAACTTCCCCTCCCCGTCATCAAAAACGGGAAAAAAGAAAATACCCCGGTTGAGATGGTAGTTCATTAAAAGAAGATTCGAGAAGGCAATCTTTCGTTAGTGGATGCGAAGACCTAATTCCAAAGCAATTAATATCTAGAACTATCCTCATACCACCAGAGACACTTCCATTTCTTTCGTTGCAGTTGTTTAAATAGGTATTTCGGTTGTATGTTGCATGATTTTAGCTTCGAAGGTGACTAGATCCTCAGCGCTACGTCTATCTCTGTGTTATTAGCATTATATCAAACAAGGTAAGTCTTCATTAATGCTCATTTCACCCTTTTTGAACGAGGTTCGCTTGGTCTCCTTCTACTACCTGCTTGTTTTGTCTGATCTGCGCAGTACAGTTTGTTGCTGTTTCATTTTTGCAAATACGGACATGATTATAATGATATGTTGGGGTTTTGTCAATGTTCTGAGATAGTTAGAACTA
>LPNX010895553.1:4088-19757 GCA_001517045.1 Pseudotsuga menziesii | reverse complement strand
TGGATTATTTCTATTGCATATTGGGAAAGATGGTGTTCTGGAGTCTAGCTGTCTGTTGTGGTACCCCAAGCCATAGGAATTTCTCTCCGTAACACTTCCATACCTATGATTTAAGCAATCTTGATCGTCATTCCTTCATATGAGATCATCGCACACTCATTGCACTCTTCACCCCATAACATGTTTAGGGTTTTTATTAACTAAACATTCTCTTTTCATCCTTCTTTCTCACTACATGTAGCTTACTGGTTTGATTTTAGTGAAGGGACACTCAGATCCTTATTCTCAAATTCCTTGTATATAGTCTTTCTTGTGACTGATATGTTATTTATCTAGGCTCTATATCTGGAAGAACCTCCAATTCTAACCAACTCGCCTTGTATTGCTTCGTATCTTGATGAAGAGCGAACTTCAAAATGGAGGTGAGCTATTTTTCATAAAAAAATCATGTCCAAAATAGATTATTAACCAGCTTGTTAGGTGATTTAGCATAATCATTAACGATAGTGAGATATTGATCCACCAAGATTGACGATGGACTTCAATTGCTATAGATCGTATTACATTAAAATTATGCATCCATTCCATTTTGTGAATACCGTGCAACTTTTAACCAGTGTAATTGCTGACAGTCATAGATGCTATTGAATGATCAACCTCTTTCATTGATCTTGATCTCCTTTTCATTAGTTACTTTCGAATTTTGTATCCAGACTCACCCTTTTATCTTCTGGGATCTTCCTTCTAGAGGAATGTTCCAGGGTCATTGGATCTATCTCTAGTCAGAACAAATGGTAAACCTCTGGGTCCACATTCCACAATTTAATATCCATACACTTTAGTTCAACGAAATTTACACCAACCATTGTATCATCCCGTTCATCAGATCTCACCCATAGATCTGCCCCCATGTGTTAATTTGACATTATACATCCTGGAGTTATATCTTACCTGTAACGCCTCTTTGTGGAATATATCCTTTTTCATAGATCTGTTTGAGTTACATATCTTTAACTCAAGTGATTCATAGTTGAATTTATCAGAGGAATGATGAGTTTCAATCACATTCTCCCTTTATTGATAGATCAAAGAATATATCCCTCGATATTTGTCCAAATTCACCAAGTTTTCCCTTGTCTGATTTGGAACTTTGTTCGGGAAAGTTATTTCGCATGCATGACTTCCTTGTAGATCTCCTCATAGACCCTGGAATGGTTTATCAACAGAGGCTCCATCTATTGGGTGCAAGGTTAATATTTCTAAGATAATTTTAACCCTACTATATACTTTTTCAACCAATACATGGAAATCATCTTATGCACATACATCTGCATGTCTACCAAGGTTAATATCAACATCATATATATGAATCAGAATCTAACATCATTTTCTTTCAATATTTGTAAAGGTTCAAGTATTCTTAGTATTCCTATTCACCGATAGGTAAACTTATTACTCTACAGGAAACGATTTACGTACTGTGCATATATTTTTTATAAGTATGTTTCTTGCAAGAAAATTTATGTTTTCTCTTGGATGTACAAGAAAAATAGGCCAAGTGTTAGCATTACTCTTAGTACTAAACCAAGATGCCCAACAACAAGTTAATTAGAGGTAAAAAAATTCAAATTATGCTTTAGTGTCTTGTATTTCTTCTTCAAATTCATCAAACAAGATCGGTTACCTTCTAGTTAGATCCAGTGGCCAGTTCAACTAAACATTATTTTGTATGATTTACCTTGGTGAGTTGTCAAAGCTCCCTCATTCTTGTGGTGCTGCAACTCATGTGGCTCCCAGATCACTTAATGTAGCAGCAGCGAGGTTAGAAATAATACCTTCTCACATTCCACAATTTGTTTTTCAACAAAATACATGAGGTTTATTAAATAAATCTACTCGAGCCATTCTTAATCAGTTACATGACTAGTACTTTATTTTTCAACCAAAATACAAGAAATACCCTTAACTTATTTCTAGTACACCTTCAATACTGCCACCAGTTACCTTTCTAGTGGAGATCACAAGGGAAGTTATTTTCACAAATCACCTAACATACTTTTTCTTTTACTGCAACATGCAAAGCTAAGTTACATGCTACGATTTCAATTTAAGTGGGAATCCTCAAGGGCCGTACAACATATAATTTTTTTATCTTATTTCATATCAGAACTCATTCAAGAAGCCATTAATCATCAACCAAAATTATTCATACAAAATGTCTCATGCATAGCCGATCATTAATCCATAATACCTTAATCTATTTCATTCCTATAATAATCATGTGTTGTCCATGAGAGACAACCCTTCATGAATCACTTACCATATGAGCATGTATTTTTACTCATTATGGATTTTTTTCTAATAGGACAAGGTTCAGTTCTTGTTGGGCCTTCATAATTCGCTCATTATCCTCCTTAACCTTTCTTAATTCATATCTTAGTTAATTTACCGTCATTTTTAATTTTGATTTATTGTCTTGACTTTAATTTAGATCTACCCGTAACTCTCAATCCCTTAGTTTAACCTCTTCATTTAAAGGTTGTTCTGGGTGATGTTCCTCTTCTGCAAACATTCCTACATCTGCCATATTTCCCGCAAAAATATGTGTACTTCTCTTTGTTGTGTAAGAGAATTTTCAAGACAAAATAAAAATGAGTTAGTTTTTAGTTTTCTATAGCTATTTTGTGTTGAGCCTATTCAAGCCTAGTGCTGAAACCATGCTCTATTACCATATGTAACATACCTCAAAAATCAAATATAATTTTTTTTTTTATATCTATATATTTGTAGACACATTAATCAAAATAGCCAACTATTTTGACAGAAAAAAATAAAATACACCATGGCCATAAATAAAGGTAAAAAATAATCCTTTCACATTCATTTCGAGGCTTAGGGACCACTGTATCACTCATTCCACCATTGATAAAACCAATATGCAACTAAAATAGTTAATTCCTCACTAAAATCATCTTCCCGCCTTTCGCCTTTCGGAAAGAACTCAAAAATTGGAGAACGAGCAGTTGATACCTTCAAAATGGTCATTTTCCTCACCATTTGATACCTTCAACATGCCTTTTTCCACCTTCTTCCTTTCGGGTGGAAATCAGAAATCGAAACACCACAATTTGATACTTCAAAATCCTTTTCTACTTTCCTCCTTCCGGGTGGAACCTACAAATCCAAAACTTCTTAGATGATCACTTGCTCTTTCAAATTTTTGCCTTTGGGTGTGGACCTCGGAAGTTGAAAAATTCATAAAGAAGTAACTTGGTATTTTGTATTTATGCCTTCAGTTGCAAACCTCAAAAGTCATACTTCATAAAAATAATCACTTGGTATTTCTACATTCTGCATCTCGCCCTCCACCTTCTGCTGTGGATGTCGGATGTTAGAAACTTCATAAAATAAACACTTGAACTTTCTGCATTTCTCCTTCCAATGCAAACCTTGGAACTCTAAAACTTCATAAAAGCAATCACTTGAAATTTACTTCCTTCCACCGTCTGCTTTCCTCTTTCCACTATGGAACTCGAAAGTCAGACACTTCATAAAATGATCACTTGAACATTCTTCTTTCTGGATTCCACTTTTTTCCCTCTGTTGCAGAACTCAGAAGTTGTAAACTTAATAAAATGATCACTTGAACTTTCTACTTTTCGGCTTCCACTTTCTTCCTTCTGCTGTGGAACTTTGAAGTTGAAAACTTCATTAAATGATCACTTAAACTTTATTCTTTCTAACTTCTTCTCAGATTTTGCTGCGGAACTCGGAAGTCAGAAACTTCATAAGATGATCACTTGAAAATTCTATTTTTTGTCTTCCTATTTTTGCCTTCCGTTGCGGAACTCAGAGTTTGGAAAATTCATTAAATGATCGGTTAAAAATTCTGTTTTTCATCTTCTGCTTTCCGTCTTCCACTGCAGAACTCAAAATTCAGAAACTTCATAATACAATCACTTGAACATTCTATTTTCTGGCTTCTGGTTTCCACCTTCCACTGCAGAACTTGGACGTTAGAAACTTCATTAAAATAATCACTTGGACTTTTCTACTTCCCGCACCATTGATCCTTGCGAAAACAACCTTGATTGTCGATCTTTTACAGCTTTAACCCTAACCAATGATCTGAATTACTCGAAGGATTTCGAAGGAAACTTTGCGATTAACATTAGTCTTGATCTACTTTGGAATATTAGATCTCAATTGTCGATTTATTTGATGCAGAAATCAAACTGGAAGAACTTCAAGATCCATTAACTTAATTTGTGAGCTTTCACTTCCACATTCTACATTTGCCTCCTGCACCGTCGATCCTTGTAGCTTAAATCATGACCATGGATCTGGTTTGATGCAGAAATTGGACTTTAGTACCTTCTATGAACCATCAATCTAGATGCAGATTAGATCTGGACCTTTGATCCTCTAACCTTTGGAATCAACTTCTAACCCGGATAACTGCGAAAGTGGCGTTTCCTTTCAACTTTTTGAGATTTTCACATATTCATATTACGCACTTCTATGAACCATAGAGCTTGCTGTAGGTTAGATCTTGGTCGTTATACCTCTAATAATGCTTAACTTTGAGAAAGATCAATGGTTTTTCGTCTGATTTAGGGTTTTATTCAATCTAGTTACTTGGATCTGGAAACTATCTTAATGCTCACAATCGAACAGTTGTTCCATTGACTGATCATGATTTGAGAACAAATCCCCAACTATGCTAAGTGGCTTATAGAATTTGTATAGTTTAATTATGATTTTTCTCTATGCATATCAATTCAATTTCAATATTGAAAGCTCAGATCTAAACTATCAAAAAAAATTATAATTTCATTCGGCAACCTGAATTCGTAATATAGAATTAATAAAGAATTACAAAACTCAAAGTAAACAAGAAATGCACAATAGGGACATTTGATACCATGTAAAAAAGAGGATCCAATCTGTTATACTAAGAACCAACATTAACATTTCAATCGGTGTGCTAAAATCGAGAAACATAATTTTAATGAATATCTAGCTGAATTGCTACCATCTGGGAAAACATTGTTAAAAAGAGGAAAATGGTTGCAACAGAGGATTCCATTTGTTATATGCAACTCATAAATTCTAAAATCATTTAATTATTGAATTCAAAACCAAATAGATCACATATACAACCTACTTCATCTAAATCATTCAAAGAAATAGAGTAGGAACTTAGCACCAATGTTGGGAAAACATAAGTGGAGAAGTTGTTCTTCCCAACCAACTTCTAGAGAAGCCAAATTACTTGCTACAGAACCTCTGAGCTTGTTTGCTGAACCAAAAGAGAAAATTATCTTAGCACCATCTCTTGCATTATCTAGACGTTAATCCTCTTCCAATGCTAGCCACCTATTTCTCATGGAAATACTATTAAATAGTATTTTACCTACTCATTAGATGAAATTTCAACTCAAAATGGGCCTCCTAAAAAAAATTAATAAAATAATAGTTAAAATAATACAAAAATATTTATTAATTTTGGAGGAAGAAAAGAAAAAAAAACTACTTTTTGTTTGTATTTTCGACATATCTCCCCATGCTTTTACTCAAATTTTGATTGGGAGAGCTCGTTGGATGCGGAATTAAAAACTGCATCCAACGAGTACCCACTTTTCATACTTTTGATGGACCCTGCTACCCCAAAAACAAGAAATACCTGAAAAAACATTATGATGATGGACCCACTCATCATCATGTTTTTTCAGGTATTTATTGTTTTTGGGGTAGCATGGACCATCAAAAGTATGGTGAGTAGGTACTCCTTGAATGCAGAATTCAATTTCTCATCCAACGAGCTCTCCGGATCGAAATTGGAGTAAAAAAACAGGGAGATATGTCGAAAATACAAACAAAAAATGTAGTTTTTTTATTATACCTATCCCCAAATTTATATTAAAAAAGTATTTAACACCTATACGGCATTTCAAATTTAAATTAATTTCATTGGCTAACACATGATGACATGGAATTTGAATTAGAGTTAAAACGCCCATTTTCAGTTGAAATTTCCTCTAATGACTTGGTCATTTATGAGCCTCTTTCTCTTTAGAAACTCAACTAGGAGTGCTGGCCTGATTTTTGGGGATGATGACTCCTGCTTCTTGAGTTCTCACTCAGTGGTATTTTCCACTGGTCATTTTCCTCTTGTGGGTCAGTAAACACTCTTTCAACAGCTATATCCACTTGTGTTTTCCTTCAGCATATTTTATTAATATGAATGTTCTATTACAATTTGTTCTATTTTTGACATCCTGTCAAAGAATAATAAAATTTTAATCAAAGTTTTTTTTTCAGAAGAATTAATAATTGTTAATTCCGGGGGTATTACACAAAAATAAAGGACACATGATCTATGGGATCACATTGTTTTCCAGATTGGTATCTTCTCGAGGTACAATTCTTTTATTTTATGCAATAGGTATATTTCTTACTTTGTTGATCAGCTTGTGGAATAAAATAATTTTTTCTATTGTGGAGACAATACCACAAGATATTTTTATGAACAACTTCTATCATGAATTTTTCCATATAGAGCAATGCATTTATATTAATGATTTTAGATGTTATATCATTGTATTTTACTTTTCTTGGTCGGTTATGTTCAATAACTTATTTAAATTAATTTTATACTAAAGACTTAAATAAAGAGGACATTCAGATACCATCCAATCATATATTATAATATCCGATGATGACATTGAATGTGATGGAGAATCCCCAAAGATGGAAAATATGGACATGATGGACAAGAAGGGTCTAAAAAAAACATCATAATAATTTATTTTTCCAATATATTGAGTAAATGATCTAAATTATGAATGAGGATAGTGGCCTTAAATAATTGCAAAATGTTTTCAAAAAATGCATATATGCAAATTTCTAGGTAAAAATGATTGCATTGTTTATGAACATGTGGATCATCCACAGCGAGAGTAGGAATCGGCAATGTCCATGGACATTAGTCTACCAAGCACATTGGATATGGGATCCTTGGATAATAATGATCTAGGTAAGGAAGTCTTGGTAGAAAAACATGGTAGCTCGAGCACCATTACTCACAACCAAAATGTTGGTCGATCATTGGCATGTAAGATACAAATTATTTTCTACCTAATTTGGTGAAACAAATTTATTTTGAAATCTATTATGATAAGAAATATTTATGTGCATCTCTGTATACAAAATGTTATTGATATTAGAAATGGAAGGTTTTCTATTTTACGAGAAAGTCACAGAAAATGCCTCCCCCAAAAAAGCGGAGTAAAAAGGGTACTGATCGATACAAAAATGAAAAAAAGGGGAATGAAACAAGTGTTGAATAATTTCAATTTATGCATAAGGAACTTCATATAAATTCTGAACAAATGCAATACAATTTTTTTATTTTTATCTTCACAAATTTGATGTTAGGATTTGGTCATCCAAATGTATTTCAATGAGGCGAAGTCATTCTTTGCAAAACTTTGGAGTGTAGGTAAAAAAGAAAAAGAAAACAATTTGGGGACCAATTTTTATTTTTATAGTTTGTAGATAGATGTACCAAACATAAATAAGGAAACATATAAAAAATATGGATCTAGGTGCAGGCATGTCAGCTCTATGGCTCCATCTCACCGATTCAAATTCATAAATCTATACACTCTTCGTTGTAGACCCTCCGGAAATGAGAACCAACTTTCTATTTATAGGAATCCAGTAAGGAATTATCAATAATCTAGTAAAGTGGGGATCACTAGTGGAAGTGAGCCTCTTCAAGGTGCCATTGAAAGGGTCATATATCGTTATTACCAATTTACTACCAACTGCCTTTGGATCTTTGTGAAGAAATCATATGTGTTGATCACTATTTCAAGATATGTTTATGTCTAGGTAGAATTGAGGGCTATTCACAATACCCTCCCAGATTCTAAACATAGCCATTAGGTCATCGTGTGATGTGTAGGGGACTCCCAACAAGCACTTTCGAATAAGATCGTGAGGAAGTACCTCCATTGATGGACTTGAAACAAACCTATTTTGTGACCTAGTTCTACAAAACGATTTCCATGGATATTAACCTAAAGCTAAAGAGACCAAGCAAGCAAGGAGTTTGAAAATATATAACATGTAGAATTGAGACATCATCCGTGGAAACCTAAGTTTAAGGAAAAGAAAAATTAATTTTGAAAATGGGCCAAAGCCCTTAAAATTAGTGTTCTATGGTACAGTTCACATTAATTAAGTTATTACCATAGAATTTGGAATCATTGAAAATTGGGTTAATCCACCCAAGGAAAGTCGATAATACATAATTACATTTTACAACCCTTTATTAGGGGGAAAGACCAAGTGAATCCATATTGCGGTATTTTTATTTCAAAAAATGGGAGCAATATACTACCTAGTATATAAGGGTAAAAATCATAGATATTAGAGATGGTTATAATTATGTATAGAGGGGGATGAATAGGGTGTTTTTTGTTTGAATAGGTACTCTATGTTTTAATTTATTGTCAATTTAATTTATTCAGAAGTTTAAATTATTTGTGTGTGAATGTGGTGTGAATTCAGTTATATTTTTGGAACAACTATGTATGAATTTACATGTGTTTAGGACATTGTTCCCTATATTGTAATATTTGTTTTACTAAGTTTTTTTATATTTCACATTGAAAGGCTTCCAGGGGTTATAATAGTTTCCATATCATCATGATAAACCATTAGAGGAAATTTCAGGTCTAAAATGGACCTTATAAGAAAATGCGCCAACAATAAGTTCTTGTGAGTTGGAATTCAAGAAACCATAAAATTCCAATAAAATGAGTCAACCATAATGGTTGAATTGACATATTTGTCATAAAAAAAACTACTTTTTTTGTTCATATTTTCGACATATCGCCCTGTGTTTTTACTCAAATTTTGATTGGAAGAGCTCGTTGGATGTGGAATTTGATTCTGAATCCAATGAATACCCACACTACATACTTTTGATGGACCCCACTGTAGCTAGGGTTTTCACCCTAGCTTGTGCTGATGAGCACCTACTAAGGAATCTGGAATCCTTAGTAGCAGTTCAATGATGTAAAGAGAAATAAACTGAAATGAAAACTAAGCTAAAGCAGTAAAAGTAAAGAACGTGAAGCAAGAACAGTAAAGCAATGTATAATGGTAATTTTTTGATTAATATTACCTCCAATGAGGAGGTTGGTGGAGTCCGTTGCGCTGATCCGATGTCGGTGGCTCCGAGCTCCAAGCTGCTCCTTCTCCTTCTCCGATGGTGGAAAATAGGCCAAAAGGGGTCTCAATGGTGAAAATAGCTTGATGGTAAGCTAGGCTTTCACGAGGTGTTTTGGCAGAGTAAGGGTGCTTATGACTGTGGATGTCAAATGAGGGGTCTCCACCACTTATTTATAGTTTTTTAGTGGTGGAATGCTAGCCCATGGTTTTTGGAAACCATGTGGTTTAGGGCAGCTTGTTTAGGGTTTTTGCTGTTTTAGGGTTTTCCTCCTTTTTCCTCATTATTTTTATTCCTTTTCTTCCCTTTTGGGGATTTTTGCTATTTTTAGAGGAATTTTGGTTATTTTTGGAGGAAAAAGGGGTTTTTGGGCCTTTTGGAGGCATTTTAGGCCTTTTGGAGGCATTTTAGGCCTTTTGGAGGCTTTTTAGTGGGATTTTCAGGGAAATATGGTAGGCAAATGGACGAATGAGCCATGAAATGGGGTAGATGAGGTAGTTAACCATTTTTGGGTGTTAACAGATTGCCCCCTGATGTGCGAGGGCAGGAGCTCATCGTATGGCCGATGGACATCATGAGTCATATTTGGTTTGTCTTGTGAGGATGGAGAAGAGAAGGAAGCAGCTGAAGTCCGGGACACCGATCTCGAACCACCTGCAAGGACTGAAAAGTACATAACCTCAATAATGGATGAGGGATCATCTGATAATATGGACGAGGCGGGCATTCCCATGCTCGTATCAGAATATAACATAGCAATATAAATGGTCCTCAAATACTGGATGAGGAAAGATCTCAATAGATAGACGAGGCAGGCATACCCATGCTCGTATCAAGATACATGAAAATAACTGTGAGCCCCGAAAAGGGGGACCTGTAGGATACATAGGAACTACTGTATATATCATAAGTGTCCAGAGGGGAGACAAATCTGGAACATACTGCTGAGATGACTATGTCTGAACAGAACAACTGAAACACTAGAATGACAGCAGTGCTACTGAATGTGGTACCAAAAGCACTGGTGAGCTGCTGGATCAGAGTGACCAGGGTCATGCTCACAATGGTACACTGAACTGGAACTGAACTAGGTACTCAAGGAAGCATAGAATGGGATGGCTTCCGAATACAATCGCCAACGCAGCCCGGACATCCACGGGAACATATAACTGGGTGTTCCGACATGACTCACCAACTTGCTAGAGTCGGGGGAAATCCGGGGTCTTCGACAAACAACAGAAGTGATATATATCCTGCGCGATTCTCAACGATGCGAATAAGGTACTGAAGTCGAGCATGTGACAAACAACCATTCGGAGAGGCAATGATGACTCCTCTCAAAATGGTCCGTAGGCACTCACCACAGATGGTGATGGGTCCAAGGCGCAGGGGCCTCTGGGTCTATCCTCTGGAATAGAGGGGCTGTCGTCGACAGAGGGAGACCTGCAACTATCAAGGCAATGATGTTTCCTTGACAGGAACACGAGGTGCAACGCCGAAAGGTGATAGTGCTGATGTCAGGAGTGAGACACTGGGGGGAAAAATTGGGCAAGTAGAGCAGGTGGGCTCAAACTTCCTTTGTTCAGAGTATGATGGCGGGGATGATCGGGCAGCATATGAAACTGACTGGGGGAAAGGAATCATGTCGGTAGAGCATCTGAGGGTGAATGTGCTGAGGGAGACTCAAGCTGTGGTCAGAATGGTAGGAGACTGTAGAATACTCTGAACAAAGGCGACCTGATTGGGGGTGCTGCTGAGATGATCGATCAGAGCGCCAAAAGGCGCGGGGGTAGTACTTCATGGGTTAGGGACCTTGAAGGAGTGTGGATATGAAATGCTACTCTCCGGTGGATTTTCCGAGCCCAGGACAGTTCATGCTCGTGGTTGCTTTCAATTTTATGGAGTCTGAAAGGAAATAAGAAGACTCTGTAGTGATGGGATGGTACTGTCATGTGGATTTTGCGAGCCCATGACAGTTCATGCTCGTGGTTGCTTTCAATTTTACGGAGTCTGAAAGCAAATAAGAAGACTCTGTATTGATGGAATGGCACTGTCATGTGGATTGTGCGAGCCCATGACAGTGCATGCTCGTGGTTGCTTTCATATTTAAGGAGTCTGAAAGCAAGTAAGAAGACTCTGTACTGAATGAAGTGGTACTGTCATGTGGATTTTGCGAGCCCATGACAATTAATGCTCGTGGTTGCTTTCATATTTAAGGAGTCTGAAAGCAAATAAGAAGACTCTGATGGAATGAAATGGTACTGTCATGTGGATTTTGAGAGCCCATGACAGTTCATGCTCGTGGTTGCTTTCATGTTTAAGGAGTCTGAAAGAAAATAAGAAGACTCTGTGTTTAGGAGGGTCAAGCAAGGAGGAAGTGTTCACTTTAGGGGGCATTTATGATGATCAGAGCTGAGGGAGGGGGGGAACACTGATGGATCTCCTTGGAGGGTGGATGGATGGTGGCAAAATAACGAGACCTTTGCAGTATGACAGGAGTGAATGGCTCATGTAAAAAGGGTAGAACGATCAGACTGCGGCCGATGTGGCGTGCTAATCAAGGTGGCAAGGTGTAGGTATGCAAGGTTGACATTGTACCAAGTGAGAGCGAGAAATGATCTCAAGCATCATCACGAGCACGGAAAAATGAATCCGGCGATATAAAAACGCTAAAAAATGGAGGGTGGTAAAAGTGGCACGCAAACCGAGACGGCTATTGGGGTCGAAAAAATGGTCAAAAAATAATTTCGAAAAAATGATGCAATGAAGTGATCATTGGGAAGGTCTCGTCGTGCTGGTTCCAATGGTGGAAACGGTTCGAAAAACGGACTCTGTATGGGTTTGAAATGGCCAAACAAGGAAAGGGTCAACGGGCTATAAAGAGGAAGTGGGCCCAATATGACATGTCATTTGTACTATTCCCATTTTGCAGATGATCATTGTGTACCAGAGCTTACGTGGGATTTTTGGACGATCTGACCGGCGGTTTCGAGATTCGGGAGAGCCAGGTATTCCTTTGAACTTATACCTGTTTTCCTTTTGGGCTGGGGGGAGGGTTGTGGGTCCTGGGGGGGTGTTTGTACGGTCCATAAGGGTGGACCGCGACTGTCGGTCGTGGCAGCCGCGGTTTGGACCGCGACTGTCTGGCTGGACATCCACGGTCTGGACCACGACTGTCGAGTTTTGACAGCTGCGGTGTGGACCGCAACTGTCTGGCTTGAGCTCCGTGGTTTGGACCGCGACTGTTGGCTTGGATAGCCGCGGTCTGGATCGCGACTGTCGGCTTGGACAGCCGCGGTCTAGACCGCGACTGTCGGCTTGGACAGCCGCGGTATAGGATGCGACTGTCGGCTTAACAGCTACGGTCTGGGCCGCGACTGTCGTCTTGACAACTGCGGTCTGGGCCGCGGCTGTCAGCTTGACAGCTGCGGTCTGGGCCGCGACTGTCAGCTTGATAGCTGTGGTCTGGGCCGCGACTGTCAGCTTGAAAGCCGCGATCTGGACCGCAACTGTCTTTTGTGTTTGGAGTTGTTTGGGAAGGGTGAGAATGTCGATTTTTGAACAAGAATCTAATGAGGCTTTGTTGTGTGACTGACAGGATGCCACGGACTATATGGAGAGAGCGAGAGATGCCAGAGGAGCTGGTTGACATTATCCGAGAGGACCGTCGTGTGCGTTCGATGCTTGGGATATTCGGCCTACTGAAGTTTGCTGAGATTCCGATGATTCGGTCAGCAGGGTTGCTGCTGAACCGCCTAGTGAGTTTCTGGGAGCCGGATTCATTGGCGTTCCGGGTACAGGGGGAGAGGGTGGACCTCACCCTTACTAATGTCTATTTTCTGATGGGGTTGCCCTGCCTAGGGAGGGTGGCAGATACCCAGCTGCGGGGGTCCGCGGATCTTGATATTGTTGATATGGCAGTGCGGTTCTGTGGGGGAGAGGCGCGGGTGCATCGGAATGCACTCCGAGTTGGCGACTTACAGGAGCCAGTGGTTCGAGCGACGGCCGCATGCATAGTGCGGATCCTGGGTTCTCAGGCACCTGAGAAGGTGTCGGGGGGGTAGATGCAGCTGGTGGAGCGTACACTGGGGGGGACGTATTTTGCATGGGGTCAGATGTTCCTGACCTGCGTTTAGCGACAGCTGACCGCAGCGAAGGAAGCTGGCAAGTGGTTCTGCTTTGGGTCGTTCTTGTGCGCCTTCTTTATGGAGAGGGTTCCCACACTGCGGCCGCGTGTGCCAGTTAGGGCAGGAGGCGTGAGGGAGCCTCGTATGATTCGATGGGGGGAGATGATGCGCCGCCGTGGTGGTGGTGATGTTGGCCGATATTTTACGGATGAGTTGTACATGCAGTGGCTCTAGCTGCCACTGGCGCTGGAGGACTTTCCATACAGGGACATGGATTACAGAGGGGATCCAGATGCGCCCCGTCCAGTAGGACAGATATGGGGTCCAGATGGTACGTGTCATTTTGATTATTTCGGTCTAGTTGTTTGTGTTATGTATGATATATGTTTGATGGAGATTGACTGACATGTGGTTGATTTGCAGATGTGGGCCCGCAGCCGCCGCCAGGGCATGTGGCACGGAGAGGGATAGTAGCAGTTCCGGCTTTGCCCGGGCGGGGTCCGGTGCATCGGCGAGACGCGGATGGGGCTCTAGAGTCTGTACGGATGCTGCTGGAGTGGCTATTGACTAGAGTGAGTGATGCGGGGTGGGAGGACCTTCCTCGAGATGTGCGTCGGGATTGTAGGCAGGCGCCTCGGGATTTTAGACGGATAGCATTCCGGGTGGCGCTCTTAGTGGAGAGGGCACGAGCACGGGCACCGCGGCTTAGGCGAGATAGGGACTCGTCGGAGGAGTCAGAGGATGCTGACACGGAGAGTGAGGCAGGATATGACTCCCCTTAGGGAGAGCAGGGGTCTCTCCCGAGTTTTTTGTAGCTGCGGCTTGTATTGTATGAGTTTTGAGGGATGTACATACATATTTTTGTATAGCTGAGTACTGGGGTACTCAGAGCATGTACAGTTCTGATCATGTATTTTGTGACTTGTATATATATATATGCACGTAGATGCACATTTTTTGATGATGGTGTTTCATTTGTACGCACGTGGATGCGCTTTATGATTTATTTGATGTTGATACTGCACATGGATGCAAGTAGTTCTAGGTTGTTAGGCACGTGGATGCCCCTTTTTGATAGGATATGATGTATGTATGACTAGGCACGCGGATGCCCCTATGGATGCAAATGTGATTTTGATGGTTTATGTTTTATGTATGCAAATGTTGATGTAATGCAGTGTTTTTGGTTTTTTGTATATTTGGATGATATGTTATGGGGTAATGATGCATGATGAAGGTGTTACATAATGTGATTGATATGCCAGTCTAGGACATTGTTCGCCATTTGATCTGCGACCCTATTGTAAGCTCTTGGGACATGTGTGAATGTGATGGATTCAAACTGTCGGCTAAGTTGTTTTGTACGCAGGAATTTGCGAAAGAGGCAGGGATCACGCACCTGGTAGCAGTTGTTGAGCTGGGAGACAAGAAGCTGGGAGTCCAAGAACACATGAAGGTGACGTATGCCCATCTGGAGGGCAGCCGTTAGGAGACCGGTCACAGCATCATACTCTACTTGGTTATTGGTGGCAGGGCCGATGCATATTCCGTCAAGGTGGATGCGTTCATTAGAAGGGGAGTATAAGACCCATGCTGCAGAAGCTAGGTTGGGAGACCAGCGGCTGGCACCATCAGCGAAGCCAATGTAACAAGGTGGGAGAGGATCCATCTGTGGGCATGCAAAAATGCAATAAATGTGAGATTGTGGTAAAAAATGGTGAAAAACAAAAAGAAAGCAAACTGTACAACTGCGGACCAATGAGGTCGCGACTTCGATTATGGGTAGAAACGTTTCAGATACAACCCATTCCGGGGGTTGGAGAAGGGTCGCCCTTCAAAGTCTGCTAAAATGTATGCCCCCTTGCCGAGACAAGTTTGCACAATGTAAGGGCCTTGCCACATGGACTCGAATTTCCCTTTACCTGTTTTATCGTGGGCTTGGTCATAGGCGAGGACGAGGTCCCCTTCATGGAAGGTTCGAGGGTGGACATGTTTGTCATAATGGGCTTTGGAACGTGTTTTGGCAGCTTCGATATTCTGGAGAGTGGCACGACGATCTTCATCGGCTTGTTTGAGGGATAGCAGACGTTGCTCAAGGGGGGAGGTATCGGGGAGAAGCTCAACAACGATGTGTAAGGCAGGTATCTGACATTCAATGGGGAGGACAGACTCTACACCGTGAACTAAATGAAATGGGGTAAAACCAGTGGCGGTCTTGGTTGATGTACGGTAAGCCCATAAAGCAGGAAATAGCATATGGTGCCAATTGGACTTATGCCGATCAACTGTGCGTTGGAT
>LPNX010895544.1:48052-64126 GCA_001517045.1 Pseudotsuga menziesii | reverse complement strand
CATCATCTCGGCAGCACCTCCAATCAGGTCGCCTTTGTTCAGAGTATTCTGCAGTTTCCTACCCCGTTACCACAGCTTGAGTCTCCCTCAACCCCGTGAACTGCCTAGATCCTGTACAGCTATGATCCCTTTGTCACCAATCAGTTTCATGTGCTGCCCGGTCATCCCCGCCATCATACTCTGAACAAAGGAAGTTTGAGTCCACCCACTCTACTTGCCCAGTTAGTCCCACCAGTTTACCCCCCTTACCATCAGTACTATCACAGTTCGGTTTTGCACCTCGCGCTCCTGTCAAGGAAACATTATTGCCTTGATGGTTGCAGGTCTCCCTCTGTCGACGACAGCCCCTCTATTCCAGAGGATAGACCCAGAGGCCCCTGCGCCTTGGACCCATCACCATCTGTGGTGAGTGCCTACGGACCGTTTTGAGAGGAGTCATCATTGCCTCTCCGAATGGTTGTTTCTCACATGCTCGACTTCAGTACCTTATTCGCATCGTTGAGAATCGCGCAGGATATATATCACTTCCATCGTTTGTCGAAGACCCCGGATTTCCCCCGACTCTCGCACATTGGTGAGTCACGTCGGAACACCCAGTTATTTGTTCCTGTGGATGTCTGGGCTGCGTTGGTGATTGTATTCGGAAGCCATTCAGTTCTATGCTTCCTTGAGTACCCAGTTCTGTTCCAGATTAGTGTACCATTACGAGTGTGACCTTTGTCACTCTGATCCAGCAGCACATCAGTTCCTTCAGAACCACATTTAGTAGCCCTGCTGCCATTCCAGTGTATCAGTTTTTCAGCTCAGACATGGTCAGCTCAGCAGTATGCTCCAGATTTGTGTCCCCTCTGGACACTTATGACATATACAGCAGTTCCTATGTATCCTACAGGTCCCTCTTTTCGGGGCTCACAGTTATTTTCATGTATCTTGATACGAGCATGGGTATGCCCGCCTCGTCTATCTATTGAGATCTTTCCTCATCCAGTATCTGAGGACCCTTTATATTGTTATGTTATATTCTGATACGAGCATGGGGATGCCCGCCTCGTCCATATTATCAGATGATCCCTCATCCATTATTGAGGTTATGTACTTTTCAGTCCTTGCAGGTGGTTCGAGATCGGTGTCCCGGACTTCAGTTGCTTCCTTCTCTTCTCCACATCCCAACACAAACCAAATATGACTCATGATGTCCATCGGCCATACGATGAGCTCCTTCCCTCGCACATCAGGGGGCAATCTGTTAACACCCCAAAATGGTTAACTACCTCATCTACCTCACTACATGGCTCATTTGTCCATTTGCCTACCATATTTCCCTGAAAATCCCACAAAAAGCCTCCAAAAGGCCTAAAATGCCTCTAAAAGGCCACAAAACCATCTAAAAAGCCTCCAAAAGGCCTAAAATACCTCCAAAAGGCCCAAAAACCCATTTTTCCTCCAAAAATAGCCAAAATTCCTCTAAAAATAGCAAAAATCCCCAAAAGGGAAGAAAAGGAATAAAAATAATGAGGAAAAAAGGAGGAAAACCCTAAAACAGCAAAAACCCTAAACAAGCTGCCCTAA
Organism: Pseudotsuga menziesii; assembly: GCA_001517045.1. Lineage (NCBI taxonomy): Eukaryota > Viridiplantae > Streptophyta > Pinopsida > Pinales > Pinaceae > Pseudotsuga > Pseudotsuga menziesii. Next base: position 62,557 of record LPNX010895544.1, on the reverse strand, counting down.
ACCACATGGTTTCCCAAAACCATGGGCAAGCACTCCACCACTAAAAAACTATAAATAAGTGATGGAGACCCCTCATTTCACATCCACAGTCATAGCACCCTTACTCTGCCAAAACGTCTCGTGAAACCCTAGCTTACCATCAAGCTGTTTTCACTACTGAGAACCCACTTTTGGCCTATTTTCCACCATCGGAGAAGGAGAAGGAGCAGCTCGGAGCTCGGAGCCACCGATATCGGACCAGCGCAACGGACTCCACCAACCTCTTCATCAGAGGTAACCCAAATACAAAAAAAACTTTTTACACATCTTCTTGTCGTTTTTACTTTCTGTTATTTACTTTTCTGTTTTAGTTTAGTTTGTTTTTACTTACATCAATCGAACTGCTACTAAGGAATCAAGATTCCTTAGTAGGTGCTCATTAGCACAAGCTAGGGTGAAAACCCTAGCTACACCGATCTTCCTCTGGCTATCGACATGTCGGTAGTTCGAACAACTAAAATTTTTCAATGTTTTCTGTACTTGGAAAAATTTGTGAAATTTTTTCCTTTCTTGTCCACCACCGCATCGGCTGCTCCATCAGCTAAAATTCTCCAATGTGTTTAACACTTCGGCCAAACTTCCTCCTTCATCCACCACCGCGTTGGCTACCTGATCAACTAAATTTCATCGACGTTTCAGTGGTCTTCTAGTGATCTCCGCTGACACTGCAGCCCCTTGATCAAACAGAATTTTTCGATGATTTCCACACTTAAAGAATTTTCGGTGAACTTCCTTTTATATTCGTCGCCATATTGGCTCCATCACCCTTTTCTCGTCGATGTATCAGCACTTTCATCACCTTTCTTCTGCCGACTTATCGGCACCTTCATCATCTATTTTTCATCGCCATTGCGGCGCCTTCATTCCTTTCCAGCTGAAAGTCTCGGTGCTCTTATCCTCTAACTTTCTCCGACGTTTCCGGTACTTCGAAAAATTTTCGGAAAATTTTTATTTTCGAAACATTTTCTTCCCTTTAATGCCGCTAGATCGGCTACTTGGTCAACTAGTTTTCTCTGAGGTATCATCGACGGTTCTATCAACTAAACTTTGCTGATGTTTTGATGGTATTCTGGAGATCTCCGCCAACACTGCGGCTCTGTCTTCACCTCATCTCTGCTGGCGTATCGGAAGTCCATCCGTCTAGATGCACCGACGTATCGACGAACTTCAACTGAAGACTTTTGATGTTTTCAGCACTTAGAAAATTTCGGCAATTTTTTTTCTTCTTCCTTCTCCTTTTCGTCAGCGCCCTCATATTCTATCTCCCACCGACACCGATGGTCTTTATCAAATGTTCTTTCGACTAAATGAGCCGGTGTTTCGGTGGGCTTCATCTAATCTCCACCGCCGTTTCAATGGTCTTCAGCTAAACAGAACTGACGTATCGACACCTCCATCTTATTTCTTCCGCCACTATGTCGGCTATCCCATCAGCTAATTCGCACCGACACCAAGTCTGTGTTGGACGGCCCTTCAACTAAACTATCCGCTGCATTGGAGGGGCCTCAAATTGAGTCTTCCGATGACCTGACGGTCCGACACTTAATTTTTTTTTCTAAACTTCCTTTCCAACTGTCCCTTGTCTGGTGGCCTTCCAACTATGCTATCTGATGTATCAGAGGAGCTTCCAACTAAGTCCTCCGACGATCCCACGAGCTCGGCACTTAGAAAATTTCAACGAAAATTTTCTGAAGATTTTCTGTCATTTAAATTTCTTCTTGCTGGACAGAGGGCAACCTGCCTCTGCTAGCTAATTTCTCATGGCCCTGTGAGGCCCAATCCTGCAACTTTAGCTCTGATACCACTCTGTAACGTCCCCTATCCTCCAACAGGCGAAGAGGACGCTATTGAACCTTATCCATCCGGGAAAATATCCCCATGAACATGTAATTACATATAAATTGAAGAAAAATTGCTTTGAAGTAAAAACATGCATACATGATTATCATACAGTAGAAACAAAACCCAACATTCTAACATTTAACATGTTCATCATCATTCATTAAACATCAATTATGATTGCAGAAGTAAAATGGACAAGAATACTTATCTTATAAAGAACTCGTTCCACAACCAGCTATGTCACTGCCACGTTCCACCCAACCATAGGCAAGCATGCTCCTTAATCTCTTAGAAATGATGCCACCCCCAAGCTGGGCTAGATTCCCCAAGGAATAAGGAACAAGCAGGCTTACACATAGCCAAGGATACACAAAATAGCTAGGCCAACATAGTTGGGTTTATCAGGCCATCAACAAATCATCCAAGCCAACACAGTTGGGTTTATCATGCCATCAAGGAGTTGGGAAAGGCTAAATGCTAAGCTGGTGATCTCATTGAAGAGCTAAGGATACCTACACCAGAACTAGCCTAACTTCTAAGACACCCACACACACCCAACATAAGGAAATCAGTCCCTTCTCTGCTACATAGTCCCTTAGGCCCTGACCTCCCTTCCAATGCTATTTAGGGGTTGTGGACAAGACAACCAGCCTTCTAGCTATGTCTGTGTGGTTCCCAAACACACCAGGTTTATCAAGCAACCCAATCCCTCATCCCCACTCCAACACAGTCTGAATACCAACCATTGCATACATGCATCCAAACAAGTGATTCACAGCTTGGATAGGGGAAATCAATTCCTGAGTCATTCTTGGCCCTATTGTGGCCAAAACAAATCCATAATAACCTATAGCAGCTCAAAAAGTGAATGAGACCACAAAAAACGAACAACATGGGGAAAACTGCAGCCCCAAGCCCAACAATGAAGTGATGGGAAATTACATAGCCCGAAATGGAAGAGAAAACAAACTCTTAGCATGGACAGGAGGAAAAAAATGTATACACAGGCCACAAATCGGTAAGGATAACCTGCACACACAGAACGTGAATGGATTATCCACAAGGAATCATGGGTGACAGAGAAAACGGCTCCTCAGCTCACTGCCTGGGTAACACGACACAGAATCCTGTGTGTGAGAAGGTAAGAGAACCACCGTTTGCATGAGAGTGAGCCCAAAACCATATGGAGAGTGGAGTAGTGCAAGAAATGGAGGAATGGAATTGTGGTACATCCTCTGCTCTCTATGTGAGGGAATGAGCTAGCTGTTGGAGTGTGCGTGTGGGCAAGGACTAGCAGTCCTGCCACCCACCACCTCCCAAACATAACTACCCCAACTAACAACAAAAGTTTTTAAATGGGTGGTTGACACATGGATTTTCCCCATAGGCTCATGGTTTAACATTCCCCCCCCCCCTTATCCTTAGGAAAATCATGCCCTTTTCATTATGTTTGCAGTGACATAGCTGATTGGGGTTCATTTAATTAAAATGCATATTTACATGATGCCAAAACTAATATGTGCCATATATCACAATATACCATGGGAAACGAGTCCAATCACTGAAACGTAAACAACCAAATCTCTGGTGGGACTTTTGCCTTTAGCTCCACACCATGATTAATTACAATATATACATCATGTACATTTAATGCAACAAGGTCAAAATCAGGGTATTACATCCTTAACCATGGGAAGTGATTGGGATATGCCCTAAAACTCATTGTGAGGAGTACCATGGGAACCCCAAAGTAGCTAGATAATGAGAGGAATTGCCAAGAGAAACGGGAAACAACCCCTACCGGTTGACTAGAATGCCCATGAGGAAAAAGCCAAGCATTGCCTTCTAGCAGTCTTGGTGCCCGAGTGACCACCTATAAGCCAATAGGAAACCATTAAAACTAGGGTCCAATTTTCATTACCAATCACTATCAAATAGACACCATTGATCCACCCAGCTCTTCCTCATGCCTAAGAGGTGATCCACCTCAGTTTTGGTCTTTATACCATCACCGTCGATACCACTCTCGACAACCCTCCTCACCATCAGCAGGCCATACATCCTCTGATTCTGACTTGAATTCCTACCAATCCAAGACATCACACCATCTAGCCCCATGGCTGGCGTAAATCCTAACCCCTTTGGAGGGATGGTTGGCAGCAGACCCACGTCCATGCCTCACATCGCAACCACAATTGTAGCTAGTGGCCCTAGCACTGCTACAATTTCCATGGTGAGTCTGCAACCCATTAGTGGTGGGCCCACACCAACCCATGTCATTACCATAGTACCGCCATTCATACATGGGGGTAGTGGCCCTTCCACGACTGTCTTGACTATCCCCATTGTGGGAAGTCAATTTCAAGTGCCCCCAATCATGCAGGGACATCACATTCCTGCGAACCTAGGTGCCATACCCTCTCCCCCCCTCACTAACCTCAGGTCTAACCTCCTGTTCATTACTCATCTTAACTAGCCTAATTTGGCAAAGTTAACTAATGACCCAATTAGCCACCAACCCCATTGGCCTCCTATACCAACCAAAATCCCCTCAAACATTCCAAAGTTTGAAGGGAAGGCTGGTGAGTGCCCTTAAAATTACATCATGTCATTTCATCTATGGTGCTCTTCGAACAACATTGTGGATGGCTTGATCAGACTCAGGTTGTTCCAATGCACCCTCACCAACGCCACATCCAAATGGTACATTGAGCTACCTCAAGCCTCCTACCCAACCTTCAATTCCTTGGATTTCATGTTCCTGCAGTATTTCCAACTCCATGTCTGCTATGATGAGGGTGTGAAAATCCTGTTATCTTGCTGCAAAAACACTGTGACCCACATAACTGACCACAGCCATGAGTGGCGGCGATGTGGCAGCCTGTGCAAGATCCAACTTGATGACAAGATTTTCCTCGAATGGTTCCTAAAAACCTTGCTACGACCCATTTCCAAGGATGTTTCCTCTGAATGTCCCCAAACCGAGGAAGAGGCCATCCCGAAGGCCCAACAATTTGACTTGATCTATGCTCAATATGGGTATCTTTACACCATTATTCCAGATGCCCCTAGTGCTGAAACCTCCTATCACGACATGGCGGGGGCATCCCATGATGCGGATGGCATCATAGGCTCTATCTCCCAACAACAATAGTATTAGGAGACACCTCCTAGGATGCTAACACAACCAAGAAACACACCTAATGTTTCCCAGCAGCACCCAGTGCCCAACTACTCCAGGATTATGGCACATTCTGGAGCCACCACCTCTTATGTGCAGCCTGTTCCACCTCAACAATCCCATGTGACGACTTGGCCAACACAAGCATATTTGAGACAGATGATCAGATTTGAAGCCCCTCCAACTCCTCCGGCCTATTATGTGCCACCCATGCAAGTTGCTCCGGCCCCTTCTCTAGTTACCCCAATGCTCGTAGGGCAAGTCCTTGCTAAGCAAAATCGTTCAAACCAACCCTCCCTTAATAACCAACAAGGGCAAGGTAATAAAAACTAAGCTAGGAACTAGGGCAACAACCAACCCCAAGGAGGTGACCAACACCCAACCCCTCCTAACAATGGCACCAATCCGTGAGCTCAAAATCCCCAACATCCTAACCCACCTCGACGAGCTTCATTACGAACCAACCATCCATGCAAACTGTGCAACGTATACAGACACTACACTCACAAATTCCCTTTCATGGAACACGCCAAAAAATCTCTCCAAGATGAAGCTCAGTGGGGCACCAACGTGGAAGCCCACCCTAATCCAGCACCGCCGGGCCCTCCACCCATGGTGCTGCAAAACCCATTACCAATCCAAGGATTGGTAGCATCTGTTCCTTTTCTCCCTCCATCTCTTGCAACTCCTGATGTGCCCCTGCCTACAGAAACAGGTGTCCATCACCTGTTGGCTTTGACAGCTAAAGAGATCAACCTATAGAATAGGAGAAACCAATACAGATATGCTACTGAAACCGCTGACCCATCAGTGGCATCCTGTAATACTCCAAAAATTCATAAAAAATTAAAAATTTTCATGTAACATAAAATGTTTGTAGTCGTCATTTCCTAGGAACAATTAACTACTAACAGTTACTTTAAACAATTTTGAACTAGAACTGAATCTTTTGTTAATCTCAAGTTCTGCATACTTATTAGTTTGTTTTCATAATTCATTGTTAAGGATTTGATTTAGCAGGTTATGATTTGGAATAACAGGAATTGAAACATCTGTTTAATTACTAGAGCTAAATTTGTTTTACCGTCTTATAAAAGTAGGAAGGAACTTCAGTTGAGATTGAGGCTTACTTAAATTTTTAGCTAATGCAATGAAGTGATGCTTCTTTTACAGGTCCTTTACAGGTAAGACGTTTTGACACCAGTTTCCAGATCGAGATTATTATCTCAACTAGCATAACAATATAATGCTAGTAAATTTATTTAATTTACAGATTTGAGCAATAAATGAAGTATCGTTGATTTGTATATTTATGTTCTAGATTGTTTATGGTAAATATAAGTGTTAGTAAACTGTACATAGTCCAGTTTCTCTTCTATTGCACTATATATATAACTTGTTCACTTAATTTTCATCAATCTAATATCAACTTAGGTAAAATTAGAAAACCCGAATCTAGATATAGTCATAAGTGTAATGGTTGTCATTCACAACTGGAGATAAAACCTAGTGCATAGACAGTTTACTAACCATTCTAGTACTTATCAAATATAGATACAATAATATAAATTTTTATATCTTTAAACTGTAGCATTGCCGCCTTTTGTGCAAGGATGAAAGATTTATTTTTTTTGTAATAATTTATCCCTTTTTAACCTTTGTATAATCTTCATCTCATAAGGGGATAATGAAAAACAAAACACTAGTATCTTAAAATGATACTAATTTAATACCTAGGCTAATGTTCTAGCAATGCATCTTTCTATAGTTGAAAAAATATACATAAGTAATTGCTGTATTTTCCTAAATATATTACAATGTCTCTTCATAAATATGTACTTGTAACCAGATATTGTTTATTATGCAAATATTATTGAATAGTCTCTTGCATAAGTTTTTCTTAAATCATTTCAAAGATTGTAAGACATGAATTAAACCCTAGTGCGTGTAATCAACATTTCCATACATTATTCTTCTAGGGTTATGATATGCACATTATAATATAACATATTGGAGGTTATGCCAATGGTTTTTAACCATAGATTCATTATAAAATGTTATTGTATGAAGACAACTCCAAGAGATCTCGACTATAGTATGAAACCCACTTCTCACAACATATTTCAATGCCACGTGGTCGTTACTGGATGATTAGGTTTGTTGACTTAAGGTTCACATTAGAGGAAATTTGACATCTAAAATGGGCCTCCTAAGGAAAATAATAAAATAATAGTTAAAATAACAAAATAATAGTTATTAATTTTGGAGGAAGAATGAAAAAAACTACTTTTTGTGTTCGTATTTTTGACATATCTCCCTGTTTTTTTGCTCAAATTCTTAGCGAGAGAGCTCGTTGGATGTGGAATTTAATTTTGTATCCAATGAGTACCCACACTTGGAGATCTTGTTGGATTTGGAATTTAATTTCGTATCCAATGAGTACCCACACTTCGAGATCTCGTTGGATGCGGAATTTAATTCCGTATCCAATGAGTATCCACACTGCATACTTTTGACGGACCCCGCTACCCCAAAAACAAGAAATACCTAAAAAAATGTGATGATGATGTCATCATCACATTTTTTCATGTATTTATTGTTTTTGGGGTAGCGGGGTCCATAAAAAATATGCAGTGTGGGTACTCATTGGATGCAGAATTAAATTATGCATCCAACGAACTCTCCCTCTTGAAATTTGAGCAAAAACACAAGGAGATATGTTGAAAATATGAACAAAAAAAGTAGTTTTCTTTTATGACAAATATGTCAATTCAACCATTATGGTTGACTCATTTTATTGAAATTCTATTGGTTCTTGAATTCCAACTTACAAAATTTATTATTGGCACATTTTCTTATAAGGCCCATTTTAGACCCCAAATTTCCTCTAATGATATAAAACTGCACTAAACCCTAAAATTTCACATTTTCACCTCACTATGCTTTTCTCTGCTATGGAGTGAAGAGCCACAGGCTCATGGCCGCATGGCCTTACTGTCACTCCATAGAGTGTAAGCCTCCTTGCCAAGGTCATTCTTCTACTGTGTAAAGAGGTTCATGTGCCTACTGCTTCTAATCTATGTAAGAATTCTCCATCGCCATTACCCTAGCTCTGTAAACACCACTACTATCATTACCTTGTCTCTGCAGGTGCCATCGTCCATACACTATGAACTTGATAGCATGAGAACAACTCTGAATTTGTCGTAGTGTGGTCTTGTTGGGTAAAGAGTTAGCTGTTCTCATTGCTTGTTTTCTGAAGCGTGCTTTGCCCCTGTTTCAGCGTGGTTTTCAATTTCAGCTTGAACACTGCTCGTTATGCATTCTTTTGACAGTGATGCCTTGAAGCTTGTTGTAACTTTAATTGGGTCTAGGTTTTTTGCACATATCTCTACGGGGCCGAGAAATCTATTTCCAGGTAAGATATTCAGTTTTAAAACAAAGTTAAAATTCTATTTTTGCACCATTAATTATTTATATGATTTTTTGATATTCGAAGGCTTCAAAGTGCAGGTGCTTGTATTTGCAGAAGGGTGCTAAAATCCACTGAAGACAACCCATCATGGACTCCATGCTGCGCATCTACCCTGGTAAGCCTTGGTCTCGCTAAGGTTCCTCCTGCAGTGGTGTATGGTGTTCTTTTTGTTGATGCAGTTCACTGGGTTTTTGGATTACGGCTCAGCCGTGGATACACTATGTTTTAAAATGTTTTGGAAGGCCATGTGGCCGATACTATGATGTATTGTTTAAAAAAAATTCTTCAAATCCCTAGTGGTTGTTTTGTGTTGGAAATATTTGGGGCTTTCACAGTGGTGAATTAATAAATTATTTTTGGGACCTTTTCGGCCATGGTTGAATTACAGTAATGTTATTTTGATGCTATCTTTTAAGCTGTGACTTGTTTGAACATGCCATTAGGCCGTAACTGATATAGTTTCAGTTTAGGGTTTAGATGCTATTTAAATTTTAAATAAGCTCGAACCTTACTATTTTGTAAATTATATTTTTGATAATTTATATATGTTTGTTGTGGTTTTATAAGATGAAGGAAGGATGTAATGTTTACCTATACTGGTTTATTTTTCAATTGTTTTAAATTTTACATGCGTAGAGTTATTGTTACTGTAACTTGATATCTGTTTTATTGATTAGATAGTTGAAGAAGTATCTTTAAGAAGTTTATTATGTTTACGTTCCTAGTTGTTTAATTTTGATTATAAGGTAAATAAAATCTCAGCTAGTTGATTTCTATGACAGAACTGGATTTTTACTGTTAGTAAGAAAATACTTAGCAAATAGATTGAAGAAAAGTTGAATAAATAAACTAATACTTTACTGTATTTCCTAGGTTTGATTATTTAAAAGGTCTTTTACTTATTTTCTCTCAGTTTATATATCATACAGTTTTAATACTATTTCAAATGTTTTGAAATTTAGTATATATTCATTTACTTGATAATTATGGTTATATAAATGAAGTATGTAAGCTTTAATTTTGTTTATGGGTGAAAAGATTAACCCCTTTGCTAGTAAATGAGGTGGTAATGTTGTTTATATTTTAGAGTTCCTTCAAATAGGTTTTATTTATAAATCCCTAATTTCCTTTAGTTTAAATACATAGTTCGTATTTGATTATAATAATATTCTAGTTTTCATTTTACTTAGATGTAATTATTACAGTAAATTTCTAGCCTTATTTACTATTTCTTTAAGTTAATCCTAGTTATTTAATATTTCTTAAGACAGATCTATTTATGTTATTCAAAGTACTCTATCTAAATAAAAACATCTAAAATAGAATGGAATAACATACATATGAATAACTCTTACAAAACCTGTAGAAGGTAATAAAACACATTCATGCACACTTCATTCGATTCTTTATTTGAAGTTAATCTAACCTACTGTACTAGAGTACTACCTTTATAAAGGTGTGGAAAAATACAATTAGGTATTTTTTTATCTATCAGTAAAACTGGAAATTCTTCTAATCATTTACCCTAAACTATCTAATCCTGTATTTAACTATCTTTTCACAGTAAAATTACTTCTTTTAACTAACCCAGCAGCAACAAAACATAAGCATAACATATCATTGTTTAAACTCTAACATTCAAGATAACAATAAACAATTAGAAAGCTAGATAAATCAAGTAGAACCTGGAAATGTAGAAGAGGTGACAACAACTCAAGGAACCTGTTCCTCCCAACCAACTCCTGGAGAAAAGTTGGACTGCAAATCTTAGGACCCCCGAGCTTGTCTCCTAGTCCACATGGTGGAAGTATTGGGTGAGAGATCTAGTTTAATAATCCTCTACATCTCTACTGAGTGTTCGACAATAAATCAGTTCTACTTGCAGTAGTATGAACTCAGCCTAGAATACTTGCACTAGTTCAGGTCTTCAGCATTTTTCACTCAAAACATACTTCATATAGGCCCCTCCATCGAATTTTCTTATGCACTTCATTCACTCAGAATGTTCACAAGTAAAGAATGAGTATCCTTAGGTGTCTTCAATGGGAAGTTCTATTAGCATGCCTAGGTATTTTGGGTCATTTTTCACTTAATGAGCTACCTTCTCTTGTTCCACTTTCTTGGGGAACATTACCACAAAAATAGGGAAGTTTCCTCTTACAACAACTAGAAGTAGTTTAAGGATGCTTCCAAGTGGCAATTTTCTCTCAACCCAACCTACTCCACCAAGTGACCAGGTGGCCTCTTTTGGAATAAAGTGTTTCCATTGCACCTTCGCCTGACCAATGGTGTGATTCCAAAGCAAGATCTCCCTCCTTTCGAGGATACAATCTGGTTCCACCAGAAAATTTCCTTCGGGTTCCACCTACACATCATTCTAGTTTATGACATGAGTAGCATCATGTACATATTTTTTTAACATAAAAATATGAAAAAAATTATGAACCTTCAAATTTGGCGGTAAAGCCAATTCATATGCCGCTCATACTATTCCGGGCAGTATCTCAAAAGGTCCGCAATATCGAGGTGCTAACTTAGCACAACTTCCTAATATCAGAGAACTCTTTTTAGGCCTTACCTTAATAAACACATGCTCACCAACTTGGAACTCTTTTTGAGTTCGTTTAAGATCTGCTTCAATTTATGTCGGTATTGCGCAACTTTCAAGTTACATTGCACCTGTTTTACAATTAACTTCATCTTTTTTAATAGTTGAAGTCCTAATACTAACCTGTCAATTGGATTACTCCATGAGATGCGGGTATTGCACTTCTTGCAATACAAAATTTCAAATGGATTGTGTCTTGCTGAAGCTTGGTAGTGATTGTTGTAAGCAAACTCTTCCAAGTGTAAGTAATCTTCCCATTTACCTTGTTGTTCCTTAACATACATTCTGAGCATAATCTTTCGATACCAGATTCACTCTTTTAGTATGTCCATCCATTTGGGGATGGAAAGAGGTACTGAAATTTAAACTAGTATTCATTCCTTTAAACAAAGACTTCCAAAAATTTCTCGTAAACTTAGGGTCTCTGGCTGAAACTATTACTTTCGGTATCCCATGTAAACGAAAAAATTGTTTCAGGAATATATCAGCAATATTAACAGCCTTGTAAGTAGTTTTTACAGGTATAAAATGAGCTTCTTTACTAATTTTGGCTCAAGCCACATCGGATAGGGACTAAGATTCGCTTATGTCCAGTTCAACAACTAGATTATGTAACCACAATTAAAACACAAACGATTTTCTCATTTTACGTCATGGTCATCAAAACAAACGAATTAGGGTCACATTGGGCATGAACAATCCACCATAAGAAAAATCATGACAGCCATATAACAAAGTAATTATTTAAATTGTTCACATTAAATTGTAATAACTTAACCATTAGCCAAATTAGTCCACATAAGCGTTTTCATCCAATAAGAAAAATATAGTAGTTTCTGTTCGAATGAATAAGTTAAATAATGAATAATTTATTTAATATGAAAATGTCAGAAGGTGGATTTGTTTCTGACCATTCAAACGAATTTAATAAGCTTACTATTCAACTAAGTTATGGAAAAGTGAACCTTGATGATGAGGTTAGGGATCTTCTAATATTGTGCTCATTGCCAGAAAGCTGAAACAACTTAGTCATCGCTGTAAGTAACTCTCTCCCTGGTTCAAACACTCCTAAATTTGATGATGTTGTTGGTGTTATTCTCAGCGAGGAAATGCAAATAAAAATCACAAGTGAGACATCAGGTAATGCATTAACCATGGAGAGCAGGGGATGAGAAAAGGAGAGAGGAAGAAGCCCAGGTAATCACAACAAGTATAGAAAGGGAAAATTCGAGTCCATATTTGAAAAGATAGAGTGTTGGAACTGTGGGAAGAAAGGACATCTCAAGAAAGACTGCAGAGCTCCAAAGAAGAAAGGAGAAGGGAAGTAGGAGAATACTCAGGAATCAAGGGAGTTTTGAGGTCTAAAATGGGCCTCACAATGGAAATAATAAAATAAGAGTTATAATAATAAAATAAAAGTTCTAAATTTTGGAGGGGAAAAAGAAAAACTACTTTTTTTTATTGTATTTTTGTCATATCTCGTTATTGGTTCACCCAAATTTCCAGTTTGGCAATCCATACCCACATTTCATACTTCTAAGGTACCCACAACACCAAAAAATGAAAATTGTAATAAACAAACATATTTTAATATTAAAATAATTTTTTTATTGAAATTTTCATATTTGGGTGCTGTGGTGACCTCAAAAGTATGCAACGTGGGTATGGATTGAATGCGGAATTTAATTCTGCATCCAATGAGTCTCCAAACTCAAAATTTTGGTGAACCCATAAGGAGATATGCCAAAAATACGATAAGAAAAAATATTTTTTCTTTTTCCCTCCATTTGTTTTACAGATTTTACCCTTATGGCTGACATCATCATCTTGAATCCTATTGGTTCTTATAAAGTGAATTTTAATGGCACAATTTTTGTTTTGAGATCGATTTTTTACCTCAAAGCTCCCCTAATGAAGCAAATGTAGCACGTGAAGTATTACAAGATGCGTTGATTCTTGCATTAGATAATACTAGTGATTATTGAGTAGTAGATTAAGGGGCTTCATGTCATGCTATACCCCATAGGAAATTCTTTCATGGTTATGTTCTAGGTGATTTTGGACATGTTTTATTGGGGGATGATGAACCATGTAAAATTGTTGGAATGGTAAGGTACAAATTAATTTAAATAATGGAAATGATTGGATGATAAAATATGTAATGTATGTTCCTGCTATGAAAAGAAGCATGATCTTAACAAGACAGTTCGGAGATAGCATATGTTTGTCTATGTTTGAAAAAAAATGGTGGAAGATCACTAAAGGAGCACCTATAATAACAAAATGACATAGGATATGTACGTTGTATTTATGTCATCATAATATTGATTATTCTATCTATGTAGCTTCCAGACAATTAGGTGTAGTGTTGTAGAATCATCGGCTTGGACGCATGAGTGAGAAGGGGATGCAGATTCTCCACTCAAGGAAATTGCTTCCAGATATGAAGTAGGTAAGTTTTGAATTCTATGAGAACTATGTTTATGGAAGGAAAAAAAGAGAGATGTTTGAGGGCTGGGAAACAAAAGAAGAGTGAAAAGTCAGAGCTTTTGCATATAGATGTGTGTGGATCGACTTAGGTACAATCTCTTGGTGGTTCTCATTATTATGTTACTTTTATTGATGATGCAACTAGAAAAACTTGGGTTTATTGCATTAGACGAAAATCTAATGTGTTTTATACTTTTAAGAAGTGGAAAGCCTTGGTTGAGAATGAGATAGGAAAAAAGTTAAAATGTCTCATATCTGATAATATAGGTGAATACTATAGCTAGGAGTTTGATAGTTACCATTAATACAATGGGATTTGTAGAGAGAAGAAAGTCCCCAGAACACCACAGTAAAATGGGGTGTCAGAAAGGAGGAAAGGAATTATCATGTAGTGTGCAAGGTCTACAAGATTGCAAGCAGGGTTTCCCATTAGAGGAAATTTGGGGTCTAAAATGGGCCTTATAAGAAAACGTGCCAAAATAAGTTTTTGTGAGTTGGAATTCAAGAACCAATAGAATTTCAATAAAATAAGTCAACCATAATGGTTGAGTTGGCATATTTGTCATTAAAAAAAACTACTTTTTTTGTTCGTATTTTTGACATATCTCATTGTGTTTTTACTCAAATTTTGATCGAGAGAGCTTGTTGGATACGGAATTTGATTCCGCATCCAACGAGTACCCACACTGCATACTTTTGATGGACCCCGCTACCCCAAAAACAAGAAATAGTTGAAAAAACGTGATGATGATGTCATCATCACATTTNTTAAAAAAAACTACTTTTTTTGTTCGTATTTTTGACATATCTCATTGTGTTTTTACTCAAATTTTGATCGAGAGAGCTTGTTGGATACGGAATTTGATTCCG
>LPNX010895544.1:0-47807 GCA_001517045.1 Pseudotsuga menziesii | reverse complement strand
TATTATTTTATTATTTTAACTATTATTTTATTATTTTAGCTATTATTTTATTATTTTCCTTAGGAGGCCCATTTTAGACCCCAAAATTCCTCTAATGATTACAGTTTTGGACTGATGCTATAGATACTGATGTTTATTTAATTAATAGAGGGCCTTCAAACACTTTGGATGGTGGAATTCTAGAGGAGGAATGGATAGATAAAAAGGTAAACTACTCATTTCTGAGAACGTTTGGTTGTGAAGAATTTGTCCATATTGATAAAGAAAATAGAACAAAGCTTGAGGATAAATCCAAGAAATGTAGCTTTAGTGGATACAGGGTTGATGATTTTGGTTATTTCTTATGGGAATAGGAAAATCAAAAAATAAGTAGGAGTAGATATGTAGTATTCAATGAAAAGATTATGTACAAATATCAATTGCAGGGAAAGAAAGAGGAAAAGGAAAACACAAAGTAGACACTTCTTGATGAAACCAAAGAAGATGAAGTTGCAAAAGCACCAGAAAGTCAAGAGCAGCAATGGGTACCTCAAACTCCTACAAATGTAAGAAAATGTACCAGGTTAAGTAGACCCCCTGAATGATTCTCTCCTTCACAGTATTATTTATTGAGGACTTATTCTGGTAAACCAGAATGTTATGAACAAGCAACGCAGGTAGAAACTAGAAAGAAGTGGGAGCAAGGCATGGAGGAGGAGATGGAATCATTGGTAATAAACCATACATGGGATTGTTTTGAGCTTCCTACAGGAAAAATGACATTGTAGAATAAATGGGTTTACAGGATGAAGGAAGAAAATGGAGGCAAGAAGAGGTACAAGGATAGACTTGTTGTAAAGGGGGTTGCACAAAATAAAGGTATAAACTTTAATGACATATTATATCATGTTTTTAAAATGAATTCAATTAGGACTATTTTATGTCAAGAGGTGGTAGAATATTTTCATATTGAATAGTTAGATGTAAAAACAACCTTTCTCCATGGGGATTTGGAGGAAGTTATTTATCTGATGCAACCATAGGGGTATGAGTTCAAAGAGAAGGATAATTTGATTCGTAGGTTGAAGAAGAGATTGTATGGACTGAAAAAAGCTCCAAGAAAGTGGTATTTAAATTTTGATAAGTTTATGATAGGACAAGGTTATAATAGATGCCATTCTGACCATTGTTTTTATTTCAAGAGGACAGATAATGAAATATATATTATCTTATTATTGTATGTGGATGACATGCTTATTGCAGGGTCTGACATGCAAGATATAAATGTGCTCAAAATAAAACTAGACAAGTCATCTGTGATGAAGGATTTGGGTGCTACAAAGAAAATCCTTGGTATGAGAATAACAAGAGACGGAAAAAATAGCAAATTGACATTGTCTCAAGGTGAGTACATAGAAAAGGTGTTCGAGAGATTTAGAATGAAGAATGAAAAATCAGTTAGTACACCTTTGGCCAGCCATTTTGAACTAAGGAGATGTGTCCCAAGATACAAGAAGAGATAGAATACACGTCCAATATTCCCTATTCATCAACAATTGGAAGCTTGATGCATGCCATAGTGTGCACAAAATCAGATATTGCACATGCAGTGAGAGTTGTGAGTATGTATATGAACAATTTAGGTAAATATCGCTGGAAGGAAATACAATGGATTCTCAGGTATTTGAGAGGTACCACTTCTCATGCATTATGTTTTGGAGGTTCAAACATTGTTCTATAGGGGTATGTTGGTGTAGATATGGTTTTTGATAGAGACAATAGGAGGAACACCACATGGTATGTTCTTACTGTAGGTGGAACAACAGTAAGTTTTCTTTCGAAAATGAAAAAGGTTGTTGCACTTTCAACAATGGAAGCCGAGTATGTTGTTGCTATAGAGGCTAGTAAAGAGATGATTTGGTTGCAGCAGTTCATAGAGGAATTGGGTAAGAAGCAAGAGAATAACAGGTTGCACAGTGAAAACCAAAGTGCCATTCATATTGCAAATAACTCATCCTTTCATTCAAGGACTAAACATATACATCTCAAGTACCATTTCATAATATATGTTCTATAACATGAACTATTAAAGTTGGAAAAGATACATACTAGCCAAAATCCTGCAATCATGTTGAAAAAGGTAGTAACCAGAAAGAAACAAAGTTCCTTCTTGGTTTTTGTTGGCCTTCAAGGATGAAAGTGAAAATTAGAAATTTTCCAAGTCCAATGTTCAGAGTATAGTCCACCAAGTGCAACAACGGTCGGGTTGTTTTGATCAATCTCTAGGTGGGAGATTATTGGTTGCGGAACTTGATCTTCCTAGTTTAGAGATGTTGTTTCAATCGTGTTTGGATCCTATCACCCAAAGGGAGTGTTTGGTGTGAATTCCCTCCACTATAGTCGTGAGGAGGTTCCAGGATGGGATGGTGACTGTTTTGGGAGTCCCCCCTGGCCGGGGTTTGGGGAAAGCATCACCATAGCAAAAATTTAGGGAAAAAATTCCTCGTAAAATGTTGTAATTTAAGAGTCATGACTTGGTCAATAATGGGTGATTTACGGGCCCATGGTATTTTGGAAACCCGTGGAATTTTACCATGGTATTCACTTTATAAAAGGAAGGCGTTGTAAAACGATTGTGTATTATATTGTAGCTTTGTAAACAATATATGTGATTGCATCAAAGAGACTGTGAGAGTGTGAAGAGGAAGTGCAACGAGGTTGCTGCTGGTTGTATCCCTTAATTTTTGTTGGATGGTATAATAATAAAGGACTGGCAATTTCTATGTGGACATATCCCATCTTGGGTGAACCACATTATATCTGTGTCTCTCTTGTAATGTGCTTAATATATGCATCTTATTTAAGTGTTTAATTGTTATTTCTTTGTGATCCTTTTTTTCTAACAAGTTATGCCATCATTATATTATTCTTCATCAGCTCCATCAGTGTATTCTTTTACATCTTCATCTTGATTTTCATCATAATGGACGACATTCTTATCTATAGCACTATAATATTTGGAAACTCCATTAATGCTTGGAATTTTTGTTTCTCATGAATTTGTGTAATTTAACTTTGTTCTCCACATATTTCCATGAGGTACCCTGCTCATGGATTATCTATTTCTTTGTCTTTTCAAAACTTTATATTTTCTCTTGATTCTACAATCAGCAGCCTTGTCACCAAACTTGTGGCAACAATGACAATATCCATAGAATGTTCTTTTATATTTTGGGAATCTTTGATCTTTCAGCTTCACAACTTCCTTCTTCTTAAACCCTTCCTTTGCTTATGAACCTCTACTATAGCCTTATTTTCTTTAGAACTTATTAGCTTACATTCTATAGCCATATGTCCAATATTATAACAAGAGTAGCAATAACCAATAAATATATGCTTATATCTGGTTTTCATTGGTATTTTAGGCATCATATTAGTTCTATCTTTACTATGAGAGGAAAGAGAAGATTTATGACTATCCTTCTTTCCAATTGGATCCATAATTGCAATAACATAACTTGTCTTGTTATATCCTAATCCAGTTTTATTACTAAATAGCATTTGGCCACTTAGGCTATCATCTACAATCTTTGAGATATTCTCAAACTTTGATGTAATAGATTCTTCACCATCCTTTTTTTAAGATGAATCATTTATGCCTCAAGTGTTTCAGAGTCTTGTGTTTTAGTGCTTTATCTAAACTTCTCATTAATGGTATGATGATCATTTAGCCTCTTTACTTATCCCTTGAAGTTATCAACTTCTTGTTTTAAGCACCTAGTCTCCTTCATGCTAACCATCGTTGTTTGTCTTGAATTGTGCAGCTCTTCTTGGAGGGTATTGAATTCCTCTTCTTTTTATTTCTTCTCTTATTTTTATTTTGACAATTGATCTTTCAAATATTTTTTCCTTCTTCTACATTTTTAAATTTCCTCGAGAGCACTTATGAGTTCAACCTCTAGGTCCACCTCACGTTCTACATGTGATTCATCGTCTAAATTTTGATTTTCTATTCCCATGAATAGAATTTCTTCATTTTCACTTATCTCTTAAAATTCATTGTATTCCATGTAATATAAATTTTTCTTCTTTTTATTAAATTTATTCTTGTATATAGTTTTACTCTTTTGATCTTTCTTATGACTGCAAGGTTCTTCATCGTCATTATCTTCTTGTTTTCGGTAAGGACAATTTGTGGTAAAATGTCCACTTCCTCCACAGTTAAAGCACTTCAGTGGTAGCTTTCCTTTGTACTTTCCAATACCTTTCTCAAGTTTCTTGATGAAAATAGCCTCTTCATCATCTGAGTTCTTTGTTTGGTTCTTGGGTAAAGCTTTAGATTTATTTGCCTGTTTTGTAGCTTTAAATGGTGCCTCCTTTCCGTTAACACAGGTTTTGTCCCATGTGATTTGAAGCAGTTTTAAGGGAAAAACATTTTGAAGGTGTTTGGAGCAAAAAGAAAATGAACGTTTACAAATGGAAATTTTTGACAAAATATTGGCATATAGCCACTCATCACCAAGAGAATCCACACATGGACCTGCCAAATCAAGAAACAATCCAAGTCAGCTATCAAAGTCCAAGCACCAAGCTCCCAAGTATTACTTTATTTGTTCCTTGGAATACATTCAAATGTTTGATGTATATAAAGCCCAAAAGGTTAAAATATCTTTTGCATGTGGAATAAAGGCATATTATGGGAAACATAAAAATAGAAAAAAACAAATAAAAATATGTGTTAACCAGAATGCTATGTAATCATTGGATAAAAAATTGCTTGAGCCAATTGCTATGGAAATTGCATATGGTTTGGATAAAGGTTTCATTTATATTTCAACTCCTCACACGCAATGCAACATAATTTGAGAGAGGTCATTTTTTATAGTAGATGGGTATGCTCTAAATTAATTGTTTTTTAATTATCCAAGATTCTAGCATTCAACTTAGCACTCAGAGTTTCTCGGTAATATTTTTGTACTTGGATCATCCAAAATATTTGGAAGCTCATGAGGATTCTTCCCATAACCTTCATGGAGACGCCTACGAACAAAGTTGTCGGAGACATCAAGGAACACAAGAGCAAGAAGTGGTTATGGGTAGTTTATGCTAGACAAAATTGGTTGTAAAAAACTTTTATTCAAGGAAAAAGGAAGGACATGAACTCTACCAAACTTCCGGTACTCATATGAGGTGACGATCGGTACAACCAATCCTTTGTTTAATAGAACATATATAAGTCGGAGCATTTGAAACATATATGGCCGTTATGTAGCAGCGAAGAAATGTCCAATGGCCGAATGAAGTATACCTGAGTTGCTATTTTTGAAGAAATCGTTGTGTATAAATTCCTGCAAATAGAATCAGTGATTAACGGCGCACATGATAATCACTTTCATCCAACGACCAAAACCAATTTCACGATATCAACTTGCACGGAGCAATTCAATTTTTCAATTTGTGAAATGTGGTACGCCCAATGATTTTGAGCAGTGCAAATCAAAACCAATTTCATCCAATGGCGTGAATGCATTTTGCATTGTCAACTAGCAAGGAGAAATTAGGTTTTGAGATTAGCGGAAGTTTTATGCCGCATGGAAGTTCACACACTTGGTAAGCATCCATTATCCGGTAAAACTGATCAACGGCTTAAAATAATTTCGCTGGGTGAATGTGAAGGCAATTTGGAAAAACTATGCTCATGGACACTGTACTAATTGTGGATCGAATGAGCTCAATTCAGAATTAAAGCCATAGTGCATGGTTCTTTTTTAGGAAAATGACTGTTTTGGTCATTATTTTAAATCAATTGTTCCCACCAAACCAAGATGGTATTTCAGAAACTAAGAGACATTGTTTTTCATAACACACCTATATACAATAACCTCTCTCATTTTTTACCTAGTTCCTTTGGATTGAGAGAACTGAAGTCATCTTCAGAGAGAAAATTTCTCGATTTTTAAAGGACTGTTTTAGTCAATTGTTTCAATCAATTGTTTCCGGAAAACTAGAAAGAATTTTCGAAAATTGAATGAGGTTTCTCTTAAGAACATGAGCATGTTCAATAACCTCTCTCAAGTTTTACCCAGGTATTATGGGTTAGGAGAAACAAAGTGATTTTTATAGGTTATGTTTTAGGTTTTCCAAAGGATTGTTTCAGACATCACATTCAAATAATTGCTTCAGCCAAATGGAGTTGAATTTCAGGAAACTGAGAGAGTTTTTTCTTCATCACATTCTTGTCTACAAAAACATCCTTCATATTTTACACAGGTATCACAGGTTGGGATAATTTAAAATATCTTCACAGGGTAGTTTTCCAGAAATTTAGAGGTTTACTATCTACGTCATCAATTTCAAAATCAGATCCTGAGGAGGAGGAGCTGAATCAAAGGAAAATAAGACATGGGTTTTGTTGGAAATGTTGCCAGTTACAAAAAAATCTTTCCATTTTTGTAGAGCTATCACCATATAGGATATGCAGGAGGGTATTTAATCCTATTTTTATAGTAGTCTGCATTTTATTTTTGTCTTATGTGAATCGTGGTGTGTAGGCCACATCTGAAGTTTGTTAGAAGATGTCCTTTAGTTTTAACAAATTTTGATTCCTGAATGTTGGTTTAGGAATTCCAAAATACTATAAATTTACCTCCTGAATAAGGAGAAAGGGTTGAAACCACTGTAATTTTGTTGTGTGTGTTTTTCAAGAGAATTTTAATATAATTGCAAAGCCGAGGTCAGTGTTTTCATACAGGGATTCATATGTCATTCGCACTTACAGTCTTTTATTTCCTTTCTTATGTGAATGTTTTTACATTTTATCTCTCCCATTTTGTTTTCTTTCATATATGAGACTTAGGGTATAACAGCTCGGAATTCATACTTGCTATGCTCCGTCTGTTGTTTCAGGTAGTCACCAAAGTTTTCTTCTAAAGTTGATACAGAATTCATTTTTTGCAATGCTCTATGTTGATGGTCTGTTCATGTTCCTCCTTTCCACCAGACAATTATGAATCGATTGTGATCGAGTGGCTACCTTGCCCCTGTGTTGAAATCGCTTGAATTAAGTTCTGATTATTCCTATTATATGTCTTGACTCCATCGCCCAATGGTGTTGTGTTTTGTTTCAACCAATTTTACAAACAATTTATAGTTTCATTTGTATATATATTTGGCATTGTTGACATTTGTTGAGAGATTCCTCTCGGAAGAGCAGAAAGCCAGTTCTCTCTTCAAAAGTGGTTCTGCTGTTACCCGGGAGCGAGCCTTCCGCAACCTTTGGGCTCAATTCCGCTGCTAACAAACTGGCACCGTTGTCGGGGAAGAGATTGAATATCATCCCTAGGAAGAACGAAAAATATTCAAAGGATAAAGAGTCTCTGTGGGCAAGTAGAGATTCCTACATGTGAAAAAGGTTGTATCATTTTCCCTGGCTACTCCACTGAAAGATTCTGGAAGGTGACTCCACTGAGGAGATCGGTGGTCAGAAAGAGAGAGATGGGGAGAGATCTCAAATATTACCTGGATTTGAACGAAAGTTTTATATCTTACTGTTGATTGTGAACAATGGTCAGACAACAAGAAGGTCACGTCTCTTTTCACCTGGCGACTCCATCTGCAAAGGATCCATTCTTAATAATGTTCTATGGTAGCTCCACGATCAAACAAGGTTGCAAAGTTTGAGGAGCTAATTCAGTTTCTCCACCATCAAGATGACTTCTCGGGCTACAAGGTATGCTCCTATGAATCTTGCTGCCATTCCTGGTTATCCCAATAAAATACCTCTCGTCAATTGGCAAACATATCTTCCAAGATTCAATGATGAAAAAGGTGATGTTGCTTCCATCCATCTATTTAGATTTCATAAGCATATACATAAGCTAAGAGTGGGATGGCATGAAGATTCTTTAATGAAACTCTTCATGTTTAGTTTAGAAGGATATGCAAGGTCTTGGTATGAGGGATTGTGAGCAGGGAGTTTATCCTCTCTTAAATACTTTCATACCATATTTCATGAACATTTCGAAAGCCATTATCCTTCTTTGTTGTTACTTCAATATTGTTGCACACACGATAGAGAGATTATTGAAAATGTGAAAGATGAGTGTGGTGAAGATTAGTATTTGGATGAAGAGGTTTTAGATATATTCATCTCAAAAAGAAAGACAAACCAATTGCCATTATATTCAAGAAATCTCCCAGCATTTAGTATTGTGTTCCTTGACTGAAGTTGACATAGACAAAAGCTCAGATTCAACCAGTTATGTCTCTCTTCCTAAAATTGATGATGATTTGCAGCATTCTTGTCATTATTTGCATGACCAAGAGAGAGGTTGGGACTATCAATCAAATCCTTCCTCATATTATTCAACTTCTGAACTTTTGTTACAAGAAGAGGCCTCCCCTTCCCAATCAGAAATTTCCTTTTCGCAATAGCAATCTCTTGAAAGTTACAATGCTTGTGTGGTTGATTACATAGAAGATGATAATTCTGGAAAATGTCAGTCTTGTAGTCCCTCCACATGTTCATTTTCTGAAAATGCAAGTAAAGAGAAATCAGATTTTGAAATAGTGGTTGAATAAAGACCTCTACATGTTGATTAAATTCATATTTCACCTAAATATGTGCATGACTATATGAAGATCTCCTTGCTTGAAAAAGATGATCAGCCTAGTGATTTCAAAGGAGATGGGTGTACTGATTTGTTTTCTGAAGAATGCAATCATCCTGACACAATTTCTGTTACTGAAGAAAATTTCATTGCAATCCAAGATCAAAAGTATGAAAACATAGTGGAAACCGAACATGTTGAAGATGACTGTTTACCGTTGTCTTTTCCTTCATTTAAGTGGTTAAAAAAGGGGCTTAAAGTTTCTGATCACAAACAGAAATTTGATATTGTAGATGAATGTATAAATTTCCTTGGAATGGATGATCAGCAAGAAGGGCAGTTATGCAATCAATCCCAACCCTTAGAAAAACCAACGGTATGCAATGAAGAGTTGAATAACGAAGACGAAGATGGGGGTTCTCAAATGGATGTTTCTTTTTGTTTTTCAAATTCAGAATTTTTTTGTCAAGAAGAAATCTATTTGCGTGATCCTATTGAATAAATGAATGATGTTTACGTTGAAGCATATAAAGAATATGAAGTTTTAAAATCAGAAATTTTAGATGAAGTTGTGGATGTCTCGCCTGGAAATTGTCACGTGTTTTCATTGCATGGTTCTTTTGAAGATCAGTTTGACAGGGTGCAAGGGAATTTATAGTTGGGACAACCTTCTCATGGTAAGCAAATGACAAAATTTTTTGAAGGTTGTAATGTTTTTTATGATCCAGTGGAAGAGTACATGGAGAATCTTGGCAGTGGTAATGGCTGGTTATATCTCTACTGTAAAGATCAATTTCTTTATTATAACTTTCTTCCATTAAGTCCGTCATCTCCGTGTTTTATCAAGCATGAAGAGAAAGTTGGTTTATGGGATCATTTGGTTGAGTGGATTCATTGGAAGTCAGAAGTTACTTGACTGAGCATTGATGCTTAGTAAGTAGGGTAGGTAAGTAAAGATGAATAAGCTTGACATGGCGAGCATTCCATTCAACAGCTTTCAGTTTGTTTTCAGTTTTAGTTTTGATTTCAGTTTCGGTTTTAAAGTTCAGGTCTGCAGTTACACCTCTCTTCCATTTTTTAGGGTATGGACAAGTGACAGGTTGAAAGAGTGGGATTTGTTTACAGGGTGGTTTCAGTTGATGGTCCAGTTCAGAACAGGTAGAGGATTTCAGAAAAATTTGGGGTCTTCCCAATGGATCTGGCACCTGGTCTACAAGGTTCTTTGTTACCTCATAGGGAGGATAACGTCCCTCATGGAGCCGGTTGTTAACACAGGTTTTGTCCCATGTGATTTGAAGCAATTTAGGGGAAAAAACATTCTAAAGGTGTTTGGAGCAAAAAGAAAATGAACTTTTACAAATGGAAAATTTTGACAAAATATTGGCATATAGCCGCTCATCACCAAGAGCATCCACACATGGACCTGCAACATCAAGAAACAATCCAAGTCATCTATCAAAGTCCAAGCACCAAGCTCCCAAGTATTACTTTATTTGTTGCTTGGAATACATTCAAATGTTTGATGTATATAAAGCCCAAAAGGTTAAAATATCTTTTGCATGTGGGATAAAGGCATATTATGCGAAACATAAAAATAGAAAAAGGAAAATAAAAATATGTGTTAACCAGAATGCTATGTAATCGTTGGATAAAAAATTGCTTGAGCCAATTGCTACGGAAATTGCATATGGTTTGGATAAAGGTTTCGTTTATATTTCGACTCCTCACACGTAATGCAACAGAATTTGAGAGAGGTCGTTTTTTACGGTAGATGGGTATGCTCTAAATTAATAGTTTTTTTATTGTCCAAGATTCTAGCATTCAACATAGTGCTCATATTTTCTCGGTAATATTTTTGTACTTGGATCAACCAAAATATTTGGAATCTCATGAGGATTCTTCCCATAACCTTCATGGAGACGCTTGCAAACAAATTTGCCAGAGACATCAAGGAACACAAGAGAAAGAAGTGGTTATGGGCAGTTTATGCCAGACAAAATTGGTTGTAAACAACTTTTAGAAAAAAGGAAGGACATGAACTCTACCAAACTGCCAGTAATCATATGAGTGGACGATCGGTACAACCAATCCTTTGTTTAATAGAACATATGTAAGTTGGAGCATTTGAAACATATATGGCCGTTATGTAGCAGCAAAGAAATTGCCAATGGCCGAATAAAGTATACCTGAGTTGCTATTCCTGAAGAAATTGTTGCGTATAAATTCCTGCAAATAGAATCACTGATTAACGGCACAGATGATAATCACTTTCATCCAACGACCAAAACCAATTTCGTGATATCAACTTGCATGGAGGAATTCAATTTTTCAATTTACGAAATGTGGTACGCCCAATGATTTTGAGCAATGCAAATCAAAACCAATTTCATCCAACATCGTGAATGCATTTCGCATTGTTAACTAGCAAGGAGAAATTAGGTTTTGAGATTAGCGAAAGTTTTATGCCGCATGCGAGTTCACACACGTGGTAAGCATCCATTATCCAGTAAAACTAATTAACGGCTTAAAATAATTTCGCTAGGTGAATGTGAAGGAAGGTTTAAAAAGAAATGCTCACCAACATTGTACTAATTGTGGATCAAATGAGCTCAATTTAGAATTAAAGCCATAGAGCATGGTTATTTTTTAGGAAAAATGACTGTTTTTGTCATTATTTTAAATCAATTGTTCCCACTGAACCAAGATGATTTTTTAGAAACTGAGAGACATTTTTATTCATAACACACCTATATACAATAACCTCTCTCATTTTTTACCGAGGTGCTGTGGATTGAGAGAACTGTTCAGTCATCGTCAGAGAGCAAATTTCCAGATTTTTAAAGGACTGTTTTAGTTAATTATTTCAATCAATTGTTTTAAGAAAACCAGAAAGAATTTTCCAAAATTTAATGAGGTTTCTATTAATAATAGGAGCATGTTCAATCAAATATCTCATTTTTTACCCAGGTATTATGGGTTAGGAGAAACAAAGTGATTTTTACACGCTATGTTTTAGGTTTTCTAAAGGACTCTTTCAGACATCACATTCAAATAATTGTTTCATCCAAATGGAGTTGAATTTCAGGAAACTAAGAGACGTTTTTATTCATCACATTCCTATATACAAAAAACTCCTTCATATTTTACACAGGTATCACAGGTTGGGATAATTTAAAATATCTTCACAGGGTATTTTTCCAGAAATTTATAGGTTTACTATCTGAGTCATCAGTTTCTAAATCCGATCTTGAGGAGAGGGAGATGAATCAGAGGAAAACAATACATGGGTTTTGTTGGGAACATGGCCAGTTACAAAAACCTCTTTCATGTTTTTCATGGCTCTCACCATCTGGGATACGCAGCAGGGGCTTTAAGCCTATTTTACTAGTAGTCTGCATTTTATTTTTGTCTTATATGAATCATGGTGTGTAGGCCACATCCAAAGTTTGTTAGAAGATGTTCTTCAGTTGTAACAAATTTTGATTCCTGAATTTCATTTTAGGAATTCCAAAATACTATAAATTTACCTTTTGAAGAAGGAGAAAGGGTTGAAACCATTGTAATTTTGCTTTGTGTGTTTTTCAAGAGAATTTTAATATAATTGCAAAGCCGAGGTTGGTGTTTTCATACAGGGATTCATGTGTCGTTCGCACTTACAATCTGTTATTTCCTTTATTATGTGGATGTTTTTCCAGTTTATCTCTCCTGTTTTGTTTTCTTTCATATCTGAGACTTAGGGTATAACAACTCGGAATTCATACTTGCTATGCTTCGTCTGTTGTTTCAGATATTCACCAAAGTTTTATTTTAAAGTTGATACAGAATTCATTTCTTGCAATGCTTTGTGTTGATGGTTTGTTCATGTTCCTCGTTTCCACCAGACAATTATGAATCGACTTTGATCGAGTGGCTACCTTTCCCCTGTGTTGAAATTGCTTGAATTAAGTTCTGATTATTCCTATTGTATGTCTTGACTCCNTTTCATATATATATATATATATATATATATATATATATATATATATATATAGCATTGTTGACATTTGTTGAGAGATCCCTCTTGGAAGAGCAGAAGGCCAGCTCTCTCTTCGAAAGTGGTTCCGTTGTTACAAGAGAGCGGGCCTTTCACAACCTTTGGGATCAATTCCGGTGCTAACACTTTCTTAATGGTCCATTTTGTTATGTTCCCTTCTCATAAGAAGTGAAGATACCATGTAGCTTATCCAATTTCAAAATTTCAATCATCTCGATATTCTACAATAGTTACTTTTGGGTGATATCTTACTGGTATTTTATACTGTTTTTCAACATAATTCCAAATTTTACATCCAAGAGACATTAGATGGCATCTCATTTTTACACTCCAAAATGCATAATTATTTCTTGTAAATAATGGAGATCTATTAGCAAGTAATCCTTCTTGATGGTCCATGGTGTTTTTCTACAGGATCTTCCTTCCAGTGGTTTAGAATGTAGTGAAGGATCCCACTCTTATACCAATTGTTGGAATATTGGACAATACTGAGATGTGGGGGGCGAATCAATATTGATAAATTTTAAAAATTTAAAAGTGGTTAAAACCACTTTTACCTTATTCATTAAAACACAGAATCAACAAGATACACAAAACAAAACATTTGTCATGGAAGAAAAATTGGAAAACCGACAAATACTTTTTATAACTAAAGAATTATATTTACAATTATTTTTGTAAGCTACAACCTGCTAGAGACACCAATCCCCATGTTTTTCAGCGACAATTGAAGGATGCTACAACATCCTGGTTTCTTCCTGCTCCAACAAACAAGGATGCTACAACACCTTGTTTTCCAGCCACTACTAGAAGGAGGCTACAACCCCCTTGTAGGCTTACAACCTACCCTAGCACCACCTTACATCCTTAATTTGATATTTTTCTTCAATTATGTTAGTGGTTATTCTTCACTTCATTGGTCTATGTCTTCTCTTGTTGTTACATTGATATGAATAGCAAAGACATATTTCTTCCACTTTAAACTTCTTGTTTAAATACTTCTTTCATCATGTCTTTGAACCATTGTGTCCTTTCATCATTGTGTCCCTTCATTAAAATATTTTCACTAATGGATCTCTCCATCATGGAAACATCTCTTTTCATGAACTAGTGCAAAACAACCTGAAACCCTATTTTGGGAGACCTATAACTTTGTCTTCAAGTACCGTTTAGGAGAAATAAGACTATGGTCAAATGCACACATCAAAAAGCTACATCCTGATGCTCTCATATTATTTTTACCAGTTTCCTACAAAAAATGGTGCGTATTTTACTAGGGAAACTTAGACTGATTTTCAATACTTGGTCAATTTCTAGCAAATTTCCAAAATAGTATGAAACCTCATTTTGGTAGACCTGTAACTTTTTCTTCAAGCACGTTTTCTAGGAACTAAGACCATGGTCAAATGCACACATCAACAAGATAAAACTTGATGGTATCATGTATTTTTTATCAGTATCCTGCAAAATATGATGAGCATTTTACAGTGGACACTTAGGTAGATTTACGAGAACTGAAACAATGCAAATCATGTGAGAAAGCACTTTTGGAAAACTAATAACTTCACCTTCAAAGACCGTATTGAAAAACCAATCATATGATTAGATGCACAAGATAGAAATCTAGGTTTCTATATTTTCATAATAGTTTAGTTCATCAAATACATAAGATGACATGTATTTTATAGAGGCCCCTTAGGAAGATTAAGAAGAATTTATACTTGTCAAATTTTCAGAGTTTTGACAAGAGTTTTAGCAAGTTTCCATACTTTTACAGAATGGTGTCAAATTGTAATAATGACTTCAAGAGAGGACTAGAACATGATAATATGACTTTTCAACCACATCACATATGAAACATGCCCTGTCATCACTTCCTTTGTGATTCCTTTTTCATTAATGAATTCTGATTTTTCCTATACTTAGTCAATTTTCAGAGTTTCAACAATAGTTTCAGCAAGTTGCCATATTTTTACAAAATGGTGTGAAATTGTAAAAATTATTTCGTGGGATCTCTAGAAAACCATCTTATGAATTTGAAACTTCATCACACATGTTACATGATCATACATGTCATGTCATTCCCTTTGTCATTAATGAACTCCTTTGACATCAATGGAAACCATACTCAACATCATGGGAGCACTGGAACATCATCGTATGAATTTGCAACCTCATCACACATGCCACATAATTATACATGTCATATCATTTCCTTCATCATTAATGAACTCCTTTGGCATCAATGACAACCATACTCAACAACTTCCACTACATTCAGAAGGTTAAGGGATTGATTCTGAGAGCTTATACATGCCATTTATAAAACCAATCATACATCCCTAATATATTTAACCTAGGAAATCCCATCACAATTAATCACAATCAAAAGATAAACTATTCATATATTTACTATGCCTAGGAAACCAAAACCAAAGCACCATCATATGGATGGGGTTTATCCATGGAGAAACCAAGGATATGATTTTCAACCATTACACTCTGAGCAAACCAAATATACACCAAACTAAATAATAAATTCACTATATCAACCATTAAAAATATGCAAAAACAAAATAAGATATCAGCCATAACATCAACGATTTCATTGCATATTATACTCCCACATAATTGTTACATTTTGTAAATAAAAATTAGATACTAAATATTAATCATTGGATTGATCCAAAGATCCATTTAGGCTATGCAAACCGTATGTTTAAATATATAAAGTAATTTGCATTGCCAACAAGTTCTTGTACATTCATAAAAACATAGAGAACTATTCACCTTTAGAGATAAGGGTCATAACATGACCCAACTAGATTCAAAGAGAGAAACCCCATTGCAATTCTAGGAAACCTAATTGAATACATCCAAAAATAACCTTTCATCCAAGGAGAGTGGACCAAACATGGTCCTAGGCTTACCTAGATCGAGCATTTTCCACATTGATGGAATGTATGCACCATCATCACACCCAAGTATGGAGTACCCGTGTTACATACTGAAAAAAAGACACCATAAGTACCTAAAAACATATATACAAGGGATTTCAAACCAAAATGAAACATTTATTCCATGAACAAAGTTTTTACATGAGCAAGGAATAACCAAACTTCTAAATAAAATGATTCTAGACTTAGTCACGAATTCTTCATGTTCAAACCAACCAGGAAAACACTATGACTAGCTGAGTATAGCCTCTATCAACGACTCATTGGAATCCCAAGCAGATAAGAGAGGTTTTGGGATAGATCAAGGAACCCCAATGCTCCCCATAGCATGAAAAATAAACCTTCAAACCCTTACGAAACTAGTTTTGGTAAATGAAAAGTGATATAAGTACACTGATATAAATGCAAATAGTCAACATGGATAATTTGGAAGTTTTTCACCTAACTAGTCATATGGCCATCACAAATGCTACCATGCCTTAACAATTGCACTATGGATTTTATCCATGGTTTCTGTGGTTCATATTATTAATTGGATAAACATATTTGAGTTGTTTTAGGGGATGAACGATTGTCATCCAAATATCATATCATTTACCTTTAAATACATAATGTTCCATGATACTAGGAGTATTGAGTATACATTTAAGAAACCTTCCAATCCTTTAACAAATTATGCCATAAGGCTATGGTATCACCACCATAAGAATGGTAAGCATGAAGACAGGAATATAAAGTATATAGTACCAACACTAAAGTAGGATGACATCACTTCCATAATTGAATTACATGAAGGAAAAAGTAAAATTTATCCCCTTAACAAGAGTTTCGAGTAGAATACACCTGCAAAGGAGAAATGAATGAAAAGATTAGCATGACTAAGTAATCCCACGACCATTAATGGGCCAAAATACATACAAAAAAAGGTCAATCCTTAGGAATAAGATCATGAATTAAGAATCCTCATGAATTCAAACTAATACTCTTTCATTTAAGGAAATATAGAATCCAATACAAGAATATGAAACTGACATAGAAAAATATATAAATGTGCATGCAAATACAAAAGTATGATGTTAAAACAAATACATGAAAATATGTAAAAATGTATGATTATAAGACATGCCAAAATCAAAACATCAATTAGATAGTAATTAGATGTGAACCACAAGAGTATGCACATGAGTATGACCTTTAAACAAGGGACTGATACAATATCATCAACACTTAGGATATGGAAATAAACAATACAAATAAACAGTTATGTATTCAAGTGAAATAATTATCTACAATCTGATAATATAATGACCCTTAAAAGGAAAAATAGGGTGTCTTTTGAGTGACATTATATGTGATATCAGAGCGGAGTTCAAACACTCATGACCTATGATCTTGTCACTAACCGCTACAAATTAAAATTGGTAATCTAATAAATTCTTGTTTGTTGCACATTGCAACATTTTCTCAGAATTTGAAATACCATAAATGCTGAAAGGGATAATAGTCAACACGAAAACCTGAATTCACCAACTCGAGAAGAGGATCTAGTGGTGGAACTAAATGCTAGTGTCGGTACAACCACACTCTCTGAACTACTGAAGAGTAGAGAATTTAAAGGATACATTTCAGATCTTTGATAGCTACAACATAAGAGAGAGGCATTGA
This sequence comes from Pseudotsuga menziesii, assembly GCA_001517045.1. NCBI lineage: Eukaryota > Viridiplantae > Streptophyta > Pinopsida > Pinales > Pinaceae > Pseudotsuga > Pseudotsuga menziesii. Next base: position 30,564 of record LPNX010895544.1, on the reverse strand, counting down.
CATCATGAGGTAAATGAATCTCTACTACAAAATATAACAAAAATAAAGAACATGTAGGAAACAACACATTCAACAAGTAAGACAATAGTTAAGCATTACCATAGGAAAAGAGATAGAATTCCAAAAACTAAGAAACAAAGGAAGATTCAAGAAAACTCTAAATCATCCTCTAAATATATGAAGGGTTACTACATCAATAATTATTCCTATGCCTACCCATAATTCATGGATGCATCCAGCATAAGGATGAGAACATACACAAGAACAAATAGAAGCACATGAATATTTCTCGAACAACATGAAAAAGGAGTTTAAACCACCTTCGTACCAAAAGAAAAATAATAGTTTTTCAAACAACCAAAATTTTGGCAAATTTGGAACCCAATGCAACTTGCCAGTACAAAGTGTCAATAAACCAGTAGTGACTAAAGGATGTAGATCAGCCCTGCTGCCAATCAAATGTTGGGGATTTCAAGGCCCCCATTATTACAAATATTTCCCACATAGAGAGAATAAAGTTATGAACAATTTTCAAGAAGATGTGATTGTAGAGGATGTTGTAAGAACACCCAAAATTTGTGCTACTCTAGAGGGAAGACAAGTTGAACAGTAGTGAACCACGATAAAAATTGAAGGTAAAATATCAACAATTCATGTTTCTATTTTAATTGATATTGGAGCTTGGCGTAACTATGTTTCTCCCAAAATTGTTGAAACTTATAAATTAAACAAGGAAAAACACACCAAAATATGGTTGGTGCAACTAGCCACCAGTACAAAAAGGAAAATTTATGAACTTGTTAAAATATGTAAAATTGAAATGAATGGATTCCAAAAATAATAATAATTGGACATCATATGATATACTAATGGGTATGGAATGTTTGGAACGTAACCATATAGTCCGGTATTGCTTAAATAAAACTTTCACTTACAAGTTGATAAACAAGGGAAGCAAAGAATGGTACAAGGGATACCTAAGAAAATTTCTATCAGACAAATATTAGCCTTGTAGTCTAAGAAGTGTGTAAGAAAATGTTGCAAACTTTATGTAGTTAATATTCACAAACTAGAAGAGGAAAAGGAACATGAACTTGAATACTTTCCGATTCTAATGGAAATGAAGTATGTATTTGGAGAGGAAATACCAGAGCTACCACCTAAGTGGGACTTACATTTCTCCATAGAACTATTATCGGGTGCATTTTCAGTTTCAAAATCCACATACCATGTGAGTACACATGAACTAATAGAACTGCAATTGCCATTGCAAGAGCTGATTGAAAAAGGATACACGAGACCAGTTGTGTCTCCATGGGGAGCACCCATCCTTTTCATAAAGAAGAAAGATGGTACAATTCATATATACATTGATTACTGATAGTTAAATAAGTTAACCATCAAGAATAGATATCCACTCCCCATAATAGATGATCTATTCAATCAAGTTGGGGGAGAAATAATTTTAACTAATTTTGATCTAAGATCTAAATACCATCAAGTAAGAATTTGGGAAGAATACATAACAAAAACAACTCTTAGGACCCAATATGGTCAATATGAATTTGTAGTAATTCCCTTTGGGATAAGAAACATGCCTACAACCTTTATGTGCCTGATGAACCATATTTTCAATAAATACTTGGATAAATTCATACTAGTGTTCATAGATGACATACTGATTTATTATAAAGATGAAAAATATCATGAGGAACATATTAGGATTGTTTTGCAAGTCCTGCAGGAAAATCAATTGTATTCCAAATTTATTCAATGTGACTTTTATAAAAGACAAATTCAGTATCTAGGCCACATCATTTACAAAGAAGGTATTTTTCGTAAACCCAAAGAAGATCAAGTATATTAAGGAGTGGCCTACACCCACCTGTGTGTGAGATATCAGACCATTTTTGGGATTAGCGGGGTATTATAGAAAGCTCATTGAAAATTTTTCCTGGATTTCTTATCCCATGACATCCTTATAGAAAGAGTATTCAAAGTTCCTATGGACAAAAAAGTGTGAGGATGGTTTTTAGAAGTTGAAACAAATACTAACTACTGCACCTATATTGAAGATTGTTGATCTTCATGGGGATTTTATGTTGGCACGGATGCAAGAAAGGTAGGACTTGTGGGAGTCCTTATGGAAAATGATTGTGTGATCTATTATGAATCACAAAAGTTAAAGGAACATACGAAAAACTGTTGATGTAATTGTAACTTCGGAATGTATTCACTTGTGTTTCTTATCTATTGTAACCAGATGTTTATTCCAGGATGTATTTGTAATGTACTTGAGTCATTTCAAGCCACGATGTTCCTATCGGGAGGTCCTATAATGTAAACAAGTCATGTCAAGTCATTATGGGAAACCCTCCTATTGGTTAAGGGTTAAATTCCCCGCAGTTCTGGGGCACAAGGGTTATTAGACTCACCTAGTGAATTCGGCCCTAGTTGGGTTTAGTCAAGTCAGGAATTAGTATAAATAGAGAGCTAGCCTCTCTATTTATCACACACTCACTCACACTCAGTTGTAGCGCATAGCTGAGGAAGAAGAAGACACTAGGGAAAGGAAGAAAGAGGTTACTGTTGTCAAGAGATCATCTTACTGTTTTGGGGTTTTACTTTTCGTGTTGATTCTATCTCTGAGGAAGTTCCAAGGTTTTCTCCATTTATGGTTTCCCTGAGGAAAAAAACTGTGTTCATTGTCTCTTTTGTTTGATTGTTGTGGTTGTTATTCTCTTAGTTAAAGATCCTAATATAATGCTAACTTAATGTTAAAAATCTAACATGGTATCAAAGCTAACCTAAGAAGAAGACATTGTGCAGCTGCGGGAACTAGGGCTTCCTACTTTGTGGATCTCTCTCCACATATTTTTAGAAAAAGAAGGTTGGAATAACTATCCTCCTTAGGGTGCATCTTTCTGTCGAAGCAGAATCCAATTCAGAGGTTTTTTCAGTTTTGAACTTGACACTGCTGCTGGAAATTAGGGCTTTCCACAGAAGTGGAATTTTTGAGTGAACCCAGGCCTAGATTGATCTCCTCCTCAAAATCGAAGTTAGGGATCAATATCAAATCATTTGGTTGGACAGAACTCCAGAAAAGAAAAACCCTAGTCTACTCCTGAACCAGCATACAAAATTTCCATTTGAGGTTCTGAGTTAAGATGTCTCATCATACCATAGGTGTCCTCCCTAAAGACACCTAAAGCAATGTTTGATGCCCTAACCAAATTTTTTGATGGGAAGAACATAAACCGAAAGATGACTCTGAGAAACCAACTGAAGAATGTGAAGATTCAGAATGCAAAGACCATCCAATATTACTTCACTAGAGTTTCTCAGATCAAGGAACAAGTGGAAGCAATAGATGAAGAAGTGGAAAATGCAGAGATTGTAATGACCACTTGTTATAGCGGATTTCACCACACTAGGTGAATCACACATTGTATGGCCTTCCCCTGTCCCACTGCAGACTCTTTAGACCCCATGGACCATATTTTATCCTTTGATGTTTCCTTGATCATCCCTAAAACTATATAAAAAATGATATACCCGGATTTTAACCCGATAACTGCATATATACGCGGATTTGTCCCCGATAACCGCGTACGTCGGGATGTGTGCATAATCCAAATCCTTTTGGAGTTTTCCTTGACTTGGATCCGACTCATTTGACTCCTGGCCTTCCATATGCCTTGAGATCGTTCGGATTCGACCCTTCATTATCCCTTGTGAAGCTATATAAGGAACCCCTTGGTACATTGAAGGAGGGGGGAGAGATAAGAGAGAATTGAGAGTATCGAAACTATAGTCCATTGTTGCCAGAACTTATGCTTGAGTCTGCATCCCTTTGTCCCTTGGAGCACTGTTGTGTTCTTCCCAAGCTTGCCTTTTGCTAGTAAGCTTGCTATCGGAGTGATGGAGGATTGAGGTGGTGGAGGCCCAAGTGGGGGATTCAGTTTCTCCGGTTCGTAGACATGCCGTCAGAGGTTGTCACTTGTAATCTCTGTTTCATATTAATAGAAATATCTTTTCCTGTCCAGTAATGTGTATTTGAATGAATATTGTATCCATTGGAATATGTCAAATGCTTATACATTATTGATTATATATGCTAGAATAGATCTGACACCATGAAATGTAGTATGCTTGTATTGTTTACTTGTTGTTGAGGATGTGCTATAACAATTCAAGCTGAAGATTGGAAAGCTCAACGGGGATCTACTTCAACCATCCGGAATAAGGTACGAGGTTCGATCCTTTAGTGTTAGATGTTTTTATTTCTATTGCATATTGGGAAAGATTGATTTCTGGAGTCTAGCTGTCTGTTGTGGTACCCCAAGCCATAGGAATTTCTCTCCGTAATAGAATTGGTGACTCCGCTGGGGATGTTCCTTGTTCTTCTTTGGGGTTGGGGGAACAATGGGATTGTTATTATTGATTTGCTCTCTGTTTCTCTCTGTTTCTGTGTCGCATGTTATAGTATGTTTGTCCATTGACACTCCCCTTTAGTGGTTTGGCCTTGACCTACTTTTTACCACTGCCTTCTCTGTATATGCAGGTTTTTTGCCAATAGTCGCGTGTATACGCGGGTTGTTGGCCAAAAGGCGCATACATACACAGCTGTTCTTTATACAGTCACGTACATCCTCCCTTTTGGTGAGTCTGATGTTGTGGGAAGTTGCTGGGTGGGTTGTGAGTGTGGTTGGGTCTTCCTTGGGTCTGAAGTTGTCTGTTGGATGCTTCTTTTGTGGCCAGAGACTATTCGTGCCTTTCACAGGTATTACTTCTATACTGGCATATAGGTTAGGTTCACCACCATTTGCATTTTGCATGACCTTATGACCATGTCACTATATCCTTAGGTACGAACCCACTCTATTATGTCACAAAACCTTCTTGCTGCTATATAAGTGGCATGATATGAGTGGTAGAGCCTCACCTTACATGGGTACCCTAGTTAGCGCCTTATTTGCATTTGGTGCCCATGGTGATGTTTCCCCTTTAGGGTGTGGGAGTCCATTGTATAGTATTGCCATGACATTTAGCAAAATCCTCATACTCCTCTTGATCTTATGCTGGCCTTTTTCCCTCCGAACTCCCCTTGTATCAAGTTGTGGATGCATTATCATGAGCTTTGCCTATCTTATTGAGCTTTATGCCGGCTCCCCTGACATTACGTTTCAGCCATATAGCCCGAGCTTGTCTCATGTCTAGCCATGTAGAGCCTTTATTTATATCCTTCGCAGCTTGATTCCCTTTTTACCGGGAGGGGATTTTCCCCCGAGTGTCGATATCCTACACATGTATCCTTGCATTGAGCATAGGTATGTTCCACTGCTTGGAACTAGTTTGTTTGCCCTAAATGACACTCGTCTCCTCCTAGTTTGTAACTATAAATCTAGTTTATTCTTTTTTCAAGCTTTTCAAATAACTGAAAAAGACCAAAAAAATAAAAAAACCAAAAAGATGGACAAGAAAAGATATTATCTTTGGCAGCTGTCGAGTCGTGTCACCTTCAAACAGAGCACTGTATATCACATCCATTGGTTGGGTTATAGTTTGACTTTAGGAGTTGTACTCGTTATCTGAGTTTTATCTCCACCGACTGGTTAAGCTTCCAGTCCCTATGGAGCCTCTATTGATGCCTCCTGCATCATAGAGATGTCCCAGTGTGTATATCGAGTCTATGCTGCCTTCTTTCAGTCACCATATGCCGTTATGATCTTGTTCGAAGGAAGTTGAAACCTGAGTCAGCCATTCCTTAGTCATCTTGACTTTGCATGTCGGCCATTCCCGGTACAGTTACTAGTTCATGCACCTTATGATCGAGTCCTTCCACATTATACAGCTTTGTCGAGTACCTCATGTTGGATGATGGGGGATGCCCTAATGCCCTCCTTCCAGCGGATTTCATCCCATCGACTTCAGATCATTTATTCTGGGATTGGAATCTAGAGTCATTGTGAGTGCATTGAGACTTGTAGTCATCAGTGGGAGGTTCTCTCGCCATCGACAGTTTTGGGAATATATCAATGTCCCCTGATCGATGGATTCTCTCAAGTGTTCGACCTCAACACATTTATTCACACTTGTTAGTTTTCACTCTAGTACCTTGATTCCCATTTTCATTATTGGTGGGTGATCTCGCATCTGTTAACGGTATACATCAACGACCGGTGTTAGAATAATCAACCCATAGTATTTACCCACTTAGACATTATTTCATTTATTTTGTCTTATTTGCCTAGTCCATGAGTCCCACCATGTGCAAGTTGCTAATTGCCTATCCATAGAGGTCAAACTTGCCATCTTTGACTCATGTAGCGCCCTTGAGAGATTTAGGAATCAAATCTGCTTTATTCCTGGCCTTCTAGGCGCCCATCTGCTTTTTCTGCTTTATTCCCTGCTTTTTCAGTGTTTTAAGGCACATAGGAAAGCAAGACTAGGTGAGGTGAATCAGCTTTGTTGCCTCTTCCTCCTCCACTCATTCCTCCATGATTTTGCATGTATGAGCTGCCATTTGACCACTCTTTAGCTTTCCCATGCGCCCTTGCTAATTCGTGGGGTCCTTGATAGATTTGGGATCAGCTTTTTACACCTATGGGGTATTTGCCTATTTTGGGTAAGCCTGCTTTATGCTATATTTGGATGCTTCCTCATGCATTCGATTTGCTCATGTATTATATATATTCAGCAGCCTATGTTATTACAGGGTTGGCTATTGTACACTCAGTTAATATAATTTTGTGTTACAGCTCCATATTCAGTCTCCATTGTTGATAATTTGCACAATCAATTGTTAATTGCTGTGAGTGAAATTAATCTACTGCAGGCCTGAATTTCTACAACCGGTAATCAGATGATGGACTACTATGTTCGACCTTGACACCTCTATTCACATAGTAGGACATGTACTCGTAGCGGTGTGTGTAGAATACCTTCCAGATTGGTGGCATCCACTATATGCTACCTCCTTGATTGTGCCAGTGTTCATGAGATTTCAGCTCTCATGACTTGCTCCAGTATATGTCAGACATTTCCAGCCACTATGGAGATCTTGATCTGTTATATATCTTTAACCTTTGTGGAGATCATGGTCCTTTGTATATCTTCATCATGGAGATTCTGATCTATGTATATTGTACGTGGCAATGACCACATATGTGTTATCATGTTTCATGCCTATTCATGGCCATTGTACTCTTATGTATGCGGGACTGCTATATGTATTTGCAGTTATATGCAGAGTGGTATTATGGTATTATGTTGATTGGGTGGCTGGTCTTCCATTTGGGTACCTTCATCACTTCACTTTTGGGATGGACTTATAATGTATTTCGGCCATCGTATAACCCCTCTGATCTCATACATTAGGGGGCATCTGTTATAGCGGATTTCACCACACTAGGTGAATCACACATTGTATGGCCTTCCCCTGTCCCGCTGTAGACTCTTTAGACCCCATGGACCATATTTTATCCTTTGATGTTTCCTTGATCATCCCTAAAACTATATAAAAAATGATATACGTGGATTTTAACCCGATAACCGCGTACATACACGGATTTGTCCTCGATAACCGCGTACGTCGGGATGTGTGCATAATCCAAATCCTTTTGGAGTTTTCCTTGACTTGGATCCGACTCATTTGACTCCTGGCCTTCCATATGCCTTGAGATCGTTCAGATTTGACCCTTCATTATCCCTTGTGAAGCTATATAAGGAACCCCTTGGTACATTGAAGGAGGGGGGAGAGATAAGAGAGAATTGAGAGTATCGAAACTATAGTCCATTGTTGCCAGAACTTATGCTTGAGTCTACATCTGTTTGTCCCTTGGAGCACTGTTGTGTTCTTCCCAAGCTTGCCTTTTGCTAGTAAGCTTGCTATCGGAGTGATGGAGTATTGAGGTGGTGGAGGCCCAAGTGGGGGATTCATTTTCTCTGGTTCGCAGACGTGCCGTCAGAGGTTGTCACTTGTAATCTCTAATTCATATTAATAGAAATATCTTTTCCTGTCTAGTAATGTGTATTTGAATGAATATTGTATCCATTGGAATATGTCAAATGCTTATACATTATTGATTATATATGCTAGAATAGATCTAACACCATGAAATATAGTATGCTTGTATTGTTTACTTGTTGTTGAGGGCGTGCTATAATAATTCAAGCTGAAGATTGGAAAGCTCAACGGGGATCTACTTCAACTGTCCGGAATAAGGTACGAGGTTCGATCCTTTAGTGTTAGATGTTTTTATTTCTATTGCATATTGGGAAAGATTGATTTCTGGAGTCTAGTTGTCTGTTGTGGTACCCCAAGCCATAGGAATTTCTCTCTGTAACACCAGCTTGAATGGTATCCCTAGATCATGGGACTCCTTTATTCAATGAATCTGTGCCAGAAAGAAGTTAGTCAAGTTCAGCAGACTATGGGAAGAGTGCTCTCAAAAAGAAGCTTGAATAGCAGCTCGAGAAGAAAAGATGGGAAGTGAAGATCAATCTCTCACGGTACACTTCAAGAAAACCAAAAGGAGTTCTCATCATCCCAGAGGTAAGCACTGTCATAAAGATAACACTAGAAAAGATTTTTCTAGAATCAGATGTTATACATGTGACGACAAAGGACACCATGCTAGAGAATGTCCTAGAAACAAAAATGTATCTCACAAGAAGAAGGGAAACAAGAGAAGAAATCATGCTCATGCTGCAGAGGATGATGAACCTTCTACAAAGAGAACTAGATATGAAAGTGAATATTCTTCAAGTGATGAATAATATGTTTTGATCTCCGCTCTTACAGAAAACATTACTCATGGAAGAAATTATTGGCTTATAGATAGTGGGGCTTCCAAACATATGACAGGATTCAAGGAATCCTTTGTGAAACTATCAGAACATGAATCACCTCACAAGGTGAAGCTTGGAGATGACTATCAATATCCAATAAAAGGTAGTGGGGAATCCTCCTATAAGCTAGACTCTGGAAAGTCTATGAAAATGAAGGAAGTATTATTTATACCGGGACTAAAGAAGAACCTTCTCTCCATATCTGTATTAGATGCAAAAGGAATGATGGTTGAATTTATAGATGGCCAAGTCATCATGTGGCCAAATGGAAAGACTATTGATGATGTAGTAGTGATTGGGGAACAAGAAGGAGGTTTGTACAAATTGAAGGGCCATCTAGAACAAGCCTTTGTCCATGACACAACAAAGCCAAATGAACTTTGGCATAGAAGGCTTGCGCATGTGCATTATAGAGCACTACCACTTGCAATCAAATCTGTTGAAGGTCTTCCAGACATACAAACAAAACATGATGGAATCTGCAAAGGATGTGCGAAAGGAAAGAACACAAAGAAGACATTTCCAAGTAGAGAGAGCAAAGCAAAAGGAATCTTGCAAATCATCCGCTCCGATGTATGCAAACCAATGTCATCAAAATCACTAAGTGGGTATGTATACTATGTTTCTTTCATTGATGACTTTTCTAGGAAGACATGGATTTACTTCATGAAGAACAAAGATGAAGTATTCAGCAAGTTCAAGGAATTCAAAGCCTTGATCAAGAATCACACAGAAAACAAGATCAAGACCTTTCGATCAGATAATTGTAGAGAATTCACATCAAATGAATTCAAAGAGTTATGCAAAGACTCAGGGATTAAGAGGGAGTTGTCCACCCCATATAATCCACAAGAGAATGGGATTGCAGAAAGGAAGAATAGAACTATCATGGAAGCTGCAAGAGCTATGCTTCATCATCAAGATCTTCCTATGCATCTATGGGTAGAAGCTGCAAGAATAACAGTGTATGCATAGAACTGTACTCCACACAGAGTAATCAAGACCAAGACATCTGAAGCAGTCTTTTTCGGCAAGAAACCAGAAGTTAGCCATTTCAGAATATTCGGCTGTCCAGTGTACATACATATTCCGGAAGAGAAGAGGACAAAATTGGATCCTTCAGGAAAGAAGGGTATATTTTGGGATACTTTGAAAGCTCAAAGGCTTACAGAATATACTTCCCAGGATTCAAGAAGATCAACATCAGTAGGGATGTGACATTTGACGAAGACTCAGCTTACAAAAAATCCAAAAAGAAACCTACTGAAGTTCCCAAAAAAGCGGAAGCACCTAGGATTCATGATACAACCATGAATGAAGAAACTCAATAAGAAGATCGAGAATTTGAAGAACCATGAGAACCTGTAGATCCACCTCAGGAGAAGAATCCTCATAAGAGGAAACCTGCTTGGGTATGAGAAGCTATCCAAGGTGCAGAAAGATATGGGGCTCCAGAAGATAATCACAGAGAAAGAAAGAGGACTAGATCCTTCTTCGGATATCTAGCTTTATTATGTGATTTCATCGATAAAGAACCTTCCAATTATGAAGAAGCAGTAGAACGAAAGACCAAAAGACCAAAGACTATGCTATGACCAAAGACTATTAATTGATCATGAAGAATGATGTTTAGGATGTTGTCACAAGACCAAAAGGGAAGTCTATCATAACTTCCAAATGGATCTACAAGATCAAGCATAATGGTAGCATTGAAAAATATAAAGCAAGATTTGTTGCTCATGGTTTCTCCCCGAAAGAAGGAATAGATTATGAAGAAACTTTTGCACCTATAGCCAGATACACTTCCATTAGATCAGTACTTGCTCTGGTTGCAGTGATGAAATGGAAAATACACCAGATGGATGTCAAGACTACTTTCTTGAATGGTGTAGTAGAAGAGGAAGTGTATGTGGAACAACCACTTGGTTTTGAGACACATGACAGGGAGTCTCATGTGTGTAGATTGAAGAAAGCCCTGTATGGTTTGAAATAGGCACCCAAGACATGTTATGGAAAAATTGACAGCTTTCTATCCAGTTTGGGCTTTACCAAGAATAAAGTGGATTCCAACCTTTACTAGAAGGTTGAAGATGGAAACCCAGTGATGCTCCTACTGTATGTAGATGCTTTGTTTGTAACAGGTATGGATGGGTTGATTGCTGATACGAAGAGAAATCTTGTGGTCGAGTTTGAAATGAAGGACTTGGGTATGATGCATTATTTTCTAGGCATGGATGTGTGGTAGGATGCAAATGCAATTTCCCTGGGACAAGGGAAATATACAGTAGAGATCCTGAAGAGGTTTGGGATGATGGAAAGCAAGGCTATGGCCACACCTATGGCATCGAACCTGAAGCTATTGAGTGATGCTTCACCAAAGACGGTTGATGCTATGATGTATCGTCAGATAATTGGGTCCTTGATGGTACCTGATGAACATGAGATGAGATATTTGCTTTGTTGTGAACACCTTGAGCCATTTTTTGACAGATCCAAGACATGTTCAATTGAATTTTGCAAAGCATATTCTGGGTACCTGAGGGGTGCAATTGATTATGGGATCAAGTATAAGGTGAGTTAGATGATTAACCTAGAGGGTTATGTTGATTCAGATTGGGTAGGCAATGCCATCAATAGGAAGAGCACTTCACGGTGTTGCTTTAGTATGGGATCAGGTGTGATCTCTTGGTTTAGTAGGAAGCAATCCTGTGTGGCACTGAGTACAGCTGAAGCAGAGTATGTCACAGCTTGTTCAACTAGTTATGAGGTAGTATGGCTAAGAAGCTACTGTCTAATTTATTTGATCTCCAGTTGGATGCAACTAGTATATATTGTGACAACCAGAGTTGTGTGAAGTTGTCGGAGAACCCGGTGTTCCATGACAAGTCGAAGCATATTGAGATCAAGTATCACTATATCAGGGATATCGTGCAGAGGGGAGAAGTGAATCTCTAGTATGTTGTGACAAACAAACAGATAGCTGATGTGTTTATGAAGCCATTGGCCAGAGTGAAGTTTGAGTACTTCAGGGAGAAGCTTGGTGTTATCTAGATCGAGGTTCCTTCCAAGGGGAAGTGATGAGTCCATGAGCCATTCTGACATGGAGAGAGGATTGGTTCCTTCCATGGTCAGATGTAAGGGCTGAGCCATTCTATCATGGTGAGAGGATTGGTTCCTTCCATGTAAAATATGAGTACTAATCCATTCTGATATGACTGTAGGATTGGCTCCTACATGATCATATAAAAGGGCTATTGTCATTATTGGAATGGAGTTGCCTGGTGAGGTATGAGGAATATTCAGCCTAGGACTAAGGGCCTTTATGATATGATTGTGAGATGTAGTCTTACATGGTCAGATGTGAGTGCATAGCCATTCTAATGTGATTGAGGGATGTGTTCCCACTTGATTAGATATAAGGGTTGTTGCCATTCTTGGAATGGAGCTTCCTGGTGAGGTACCAGGAAAACTCAGTCTAGGACTGAGGGCCATTCTGATATGACTATGTGATGTGTTCTCACATGATCAGATATGAGTGCATGGCTATTCTGATGTGATTGAGGGATGTGTTCCCACTTGATCAGATGTAATGGTTGTTTCCATTCTCTGGGAGAATGGAGGCACCTGGTCAATTACCAGGAACCCTCAGTCTGGGACTGAGTTCCCTTCTGACATGGTTAGAGGATTAAGTTCCTTCCATGGTCAGGTGTAAGTGTTGTTCCTTTTCACAGATGGTAGTAGGTGTGTCCTACCATGCTGGTGATTGTAAGTGTTGTTCCTTTTCACAGATGGTAGTAGCTGTGTCCTACCATGCCGGTGATTGTAAGTGCTAAGCCTTTCCACAAATGATAGTAGGTGTGTCCTATCATGCTGGTGGTTGTGAGTGTTGTGCCTTTCCACAAATGATATTAGGTGTGTCCTATCATGCTGGTGGTTGTAAGTGCTAAGGCTTTTCATAGATCATAGTAGTTGTGTCCTATCATGCTAGTGAATGTGAGTGCTGGGCCTTTCTGATGTGATTATAGGATTGGTTCCTACATGATTAGATGTGAGTGATGGGCATGCCTTTTTGACATGGTTTTGTATGTGTTCCTCTCATGGTCAGATGTAAGTTCTAGGTGGTCCATTCCGACTTGGTGTCAGATATAAGTGCTGAAGAATACCTACATGGAGGCTAGGACTACAACCAGCATGAAAAAGGGCTAGCTCTGTAGAACTTCCTGTGACGAGAGGAATCATGAGATAGCACCTGTGATGATCTAGTGATGATGATCCAGCAGTGATGATCCAAATCGAGCAATGATCTAGATCCAGTTATGATGTCCAGTAATGATCCAAATCCAGTGATGATGTCCAGTGATGATCCAGATCGAGTGATGATCCAGATCCAGTGATGATCCAGATCCAGTGATGATGATCCAGATCGAGTGATGATCCAAATCCGAAGATGAAGATGACTTGAAGATAAAGATGACTTGAAGATGAAGATTACGAGAACTTGATGATGATCTAGATGATACAGAGAAGAAGACTTGTTCTGATAAATTGTGTCGAGAGAATACCTTCCTAGTTAAGAGGGAGTGTTGATGTAATTGTAACTTCGAAATGAATTCACTTGTATTTCTTATGTATTGTAACCTGATGTTTATTCCGGGATGTATGTGTAATGTACTTGAGTCATGTCATGCCCCAATGTTCCTATTGGGAGTTTCTATAATGTAAACAAGTCATGTCAAGTCATTGTGGGTAACCCTCCTATTGGTTAAGGGTTAAAGTCCCTGTAGTTCCGGGGCACTAGAGTTATTAGACTCACCTATTGAAGTCGGCCCCAATTGGGGTTAGTCAAGTTTGGAATTAGTATAAATAGAGAGATAGCCTCTCTATTTATCACACACTCACTCACACTCAGTTGTAGCACATAGTTGAGAAAGAAGAAGACACTGGGGCAAGGAAGAAAGAGGTTACTGCTACCGGGAGATCATCTTACTGTTTTGGGGTTTTACTTTTGGTGTTGATTCTATCTCTGAGGAAGTTGCGGAGTTTTCTCCATTTATGGTTTCCTTGAGGAAAAAAATTGTGTTCATTGTCTCTTGTGTTTGATTGTTGTGCTTGTTATTCTCTCAGTTAAAGATCCTAATATAATGCTAGCTTAATGTTAAAAATATAACAAAAACTATCTCACACATGACCTTGAGTTAGCTTACATAATCGACACTTTGAAAATGTGGAGGCATCATCTCATGGGTAAGAGGTTTCTTCTCAAAACGGATAATATGAGCTTAAAATATATTTTAGAATAACTAGACCTAAATGCTAGAGAAGTTAGGTGGTTAGCTTTCCTTACCGAATATAATTTTGAGGTAAAACACATAAAAGAAAAATAAAATAATATCAATGATTCCTTAAGTTGCATAATTCATCTATTGTACAAGGTAATATTGAGTCAAACTAGTTTTGATTTACATGATTGAATGAGGACAACACAAAAAAAATGATCGATTTTATGTCGATTTTTTTTAGAAAATGCAAGAAAATAGGTTGGATCAATAACAAAAATAATATGCAATCGATGAAACAAGTATTTTATGATCTAAAGATGGATTATATGTGCATGAAAGGGAACATATAAGGTGTAATATATTAATAAAATTTTATAAACATGCCTACTTAGGACACCCAATATATAAAACAATCATATAAACAGTAAAGAAACATTTATTTTGGACAAAATCAACAGATGATATAGCCTTATTTATTGCCAAATGTCAAGAATGTCAACTTGTTAAGGCTGAACATCAGCATCCAGCTAGTTTACTCCAACCATTACCCATTCCAGAATGGAAATGGGAGGTAATAAGCATGGACTTTATCACCAGTTTTCCTAAAACTAAGAAGCAAAATGATTTCATCATGGTGGTAGTGGATAAACTGTCAAGGATGGACACTTTATCTTGGTAAAATCTACTCATAAGGCCATTTATATTGCACATATTTTCTTCAAAGAAATTTTCATATTGCATGGTATACCTAAAACTATGATCTCTGATAGAGATACAAATTTCACGTGAAAATTTTGGAGATCATTGTTCATAGGTTTCAACACACAATTAAACTTCGATACTACATATCATCTTCAAACATATGGACAAGAAAAACATATAAATAAAATACTAGAATACATGCTTAGAATGTATGTGATGAATAATCCCTCTAAGTGGGAAGAATACTTACATCTTGAAGAATTTGCATACAATAATGGGTATCAAACCTCAACCAAGATGAGTCCATTTGATCTATTGTACTCTACGAAAGAAAGTGTAGAACATCGATAAATTGGGATATTCCAGTGGATAGGCTCATGTTGGGGTCAAATTTGTTGAAATATTTGGAACATTTAGTCATCAAGGTACAACAAAACTTAAAAGAAGCACAATACCGGAAATAGAGTTATGCCAATAGAGATAGAAAGGATAAAGAGTATTAAGTTGGAGAACATGGACCTATATGAAATTCAAAACAAAAGGAAGCTCATTGAGATTGGGAAATACATTTAGCTCAACATGGTCGGCCTATTAATATATTGGCTAAGAATGCCATGGTTTCCTATGAACTAGCATTACCTACTCATGTGAAGTTTCATAAATGTTTTCATGTATCCTTACTTAGAAAATATTTTTACATTACTAAACATTTAATTGATTGGAAATTGTTGTAGGTAGAACCAGAACCGGAATTTGTGTCAGAACCCCTCCATATACTGGACAAGAGAGAAGTACAACTCAAGAAGCAAGGTATTGTCTAGATGAAGGTACAATGGAATCATTTCGGGCCTAAAAAGACCACATGTGAACATGAAATTGTTATGAAATAGGTTTTCCCCTCCTTATTTCAAGGTTTTGTTTGAATTTGTTAACACTAGGAGTTTTAAGCGAGGTGGGATGTAACATCCCAAACAAAAAATATCTATTTTAATTGTTTAAATTGGTGTTGAGTAGTAAGTTTGAGATCACCTAGACTATTTTTATTTTTTAAGTTCTTGTTGAGCAATAAGCTATGGTGCACCTAGACTATTGTTATGCTTAAGATAATGTTGAGCAGTAAGCTCTGTAACACGTAGACTATGGTTATGTTAGTATTGAGCAGTAATATCTAGAGCACCTAGATTATTGTTATGCTTAAGTTGGTGTTGAGCAGTAAGCTCTAGAGCACCTAGATTATTGTTATGCTTAAGTTGGCGTTGAGTAGTAATCTCTAGAACACCCAAACTTGTTATGTCTCACTAATGTTGAGCTATAGGATATGGAGCATCATAAATGCATTAATTAATATTATTACCATATTATTTATCTTCTTTAAATACTCTTTCCAATAGATGGAGGACAGTCACTTGAAGAGGGACCAAGCATGCTAATGATAAGAATGGTTTTAAGTAGTTGTTAACTAAAAATAACCTAGAAATAGGATAAATATAAATCTATATTATTTAATTAAAAATAAAATGAATGTGACAGTTAAAGAAATCTAATTATTAAAGTAAAGAGGAAGTAAAGAAAACAAAAATGGAATGACTACAAACAAATATGGCATGACTGCAAACAAAAATGAATAAAAAATAGAAAATACTAACCAATTTATTAAAAAAAATAGATTTTTAGAATCTGCACATAGAGTTCTATAAGTGTGTGTAGTTTCAATAGCAGCGAACAAGATGAGAATATATAGATTCATGGTTGAAAAAAATGAAGTTATTGAACATGACATGTTTTTCTATAATGTAGTCCAAGGCCTAAGGTTTGGAAATCGAGAACTAGAACAAAACCTTGTAACTATTATACCTCAAATTGACACTTCTCCATCCGAATGATGATACTCAATGTATCGTCACAAAAAAAACAAGTTGGATTGAAGAGCCTTATCACTATAATAGGTTTTGACCTAAACTACAGTGAAACTACATCATGTTTACTCTAGTATTTACATCTTCTTATTATACGTTTTAGACATATACGTGACTTTTGTATAGACAACTCGTGTATTATACCTGAGTTGCTCACATCCAACTCGTGTATTTACCCCAAAAGTTGCATACACAAGTTTCCTTAAGGAAACCCATGTATCATATGTAGGTTTCCCTTGTTACACTCATGTATTCCATAAAAAACTCATTAAAAATTAAAAAAACTAAACTAGTCATGAGGTGGTTGGGGTCGATTTGGAAACTATCTCAACTACCTTAACATCGTAAATCCTTATTCCAATAGACAATAAAAAGAGGAGAGGGGATAGAGGAAATGGGGACCATTTTGTAGACAAGGTTATGCTAGAGGATTTCTTTCGGAGAAGAGAAGCAAGATATCTCAGAACCAATTTTCAAGGAAACTAGATTAGACAGAGGTATATGTGTTTGTTCCAAGAACTTCATTAATAAAGAAAGCTATTTCCTTGTGTATGAGAGGGGATAGAGGAAATGGGGACCATTTTGGAGACAAGGTTATGCTGGAGGATTTCTTTTGGAGAAGAGAAGCAAGATGGCTCAGAACCAATTTTCAAGGAAACTAGATTAGACAGAGGTATATGTGTTTGTTCCAAGAACTTCATTAATAAAGAAAGCTATTTCCTTCTGTATATGTGTTATGCATGTTTCAGTTATTAACGAGTAATGTTGTTGTTGTGCTTTTGTTTTAAGTTTCAATATTAATATATGTTCATATCTCTGATTTTATGATAGTTGAAGGTGCTTTAAGAAGGCTAGTTTAATTGTTGCGGGTATCAGAGCAGTGGGTCTATGGAGCACTTGGGAAGAAGTCAAAGATAGGATCAATGTTTGAAATAAGGTGTGCATCCTATGAATCCTTGAACTTTTTCTTTATTATATACTTGCAGAACCTGATATCTCAGTGTATAGAACCCCTAGTATGCTAGTAGCCTCAACCACAGCCATAGGATAAATTCCCTAACAATAGAACTAACGACTCTACTAGGGAGTTACCTTTTCTTTGGCGTCTCATTATTGTAGTATTTTCTTCCAGCCTGCCATTTTTGGTCCTGTTTTTTCCTTGCAGAAGCAATATCCATTCAATTCCAACCCAAGTTCTTAGATATTCTAAGTCTATTTTTATTTTTTATTTTTTAAATGTGTGGAAGATCCAGTGAGTGAAGGCTAATTGCACCTACATATTTCCTTTTAATATACTACTACATAGTATACTACTACTACTACACAATCACGGTTATACTACTACATAGTCGTGTATTTCCTGTAACTTGGAACTTGCACACTAGCGTTTGGTTTTTCCATTTTGTTTTTAAACTTTTGAGAATTTCAAGACTTTTCCTGGCACTTTACTATTATGTTGCTAGTTTTTTAGTCCATGTTTTAATGATTTGTAAGCCTCTTTATGTTTGTTCAAGTGAATGTTTGTAAAAGACTTGATTTAGGTCTCACCTCTTGGTTTATGCTTGGATTGAGTATATGTACAATATATGTATCTCAATTCATGTTGAAAATATGACTCAAATGGTTGTCTTCTCACTTAATAACTGACTTGACCTTTCTTTCCCAAGTTTGAACAACTTTATACAAAGAGTTTGTAGTTTTGTCCAAGTTGGTTATTGCCAAACTTCTTGAGTTGTTTGAGGTTTGTTTTTATGAGATCATAGGTCCTTAGTCTAATCTATACAAACTTTTATATATGAATTACATATTGTGCATAATCTCTCATTTCTTATTTCATTTTGAAAAGAAAATAAAAACAAATTCAAATGATGTGTATAGTAGTCTAGTTGCATTAGGCATCTGCATGTGCATAGTTTTTGAATTTTCAAAAAGACAAAGAAAGGATTTTTTTATTTCCAAAGTCAAATAGGTATTTTTCATTAATTTTGAAAAAGGAAAAAGTAAGTGACAACATCAATTTGAAATGCATTACATCATGTATCTTTTGCTTTCTTGTTAAGTCCCCACCAGTTTCACAACCATCTACCCCTGAGTAATTAATAACCTCTAAAAAGAACGATTATAATCTAAGATTAATTAGTAAAGTTTTTTTTAGGGATGGCACCTACTTGTTATATTTTTATCAATTAGACACTATTATCTTAGGATCTTATTTGAGAGAATAACATGCACATAAATCAATCACAAGAGACAATAGACACAAAGATTTTTCTCGGGGAAACCATAAAGGAGAAAACCCCGCAACTTCCTCAGAGATAGAATAAGCACCAATGGCAGCAGTAAAACCCAAAGACAGAAATCATGATCTCCACCAGTTGTTCTCTCTCTTATCCCATCTCCTTCTCTCTCACTCATGCGCTACAACTGTGTGTGAGTGACTGTGTGTTAAATAGAGAAGTTCACTCTCTATTTATACTAGTTTTTGACTTGACAAAAACTTACGAGGCCTGACTTCTCTAGGAGAGTCTAATAACCCCAGTGCCCCACAACTACGGGGACTTTAACCCCTGATCAACAAGGAGGGTTAACCTCAATGAATTTACATGACTTGTTTACATTACTAATTCTCCTTATAGGAACATCAAGGACTAATCAAATACAATATATGAAATACATAAGTGAATACATTCCAAAGTTACAAATACATCAACATTCCCTCTTAACTAGGAAGGTATTCTCTCGACACAATTCATCAGCAAAAGTCTTCGTTGCTAGATCAAATCTGCATCATCATCAAAGCTAGATCATCACTAGATCATCATCACTGGATCATCATCAAAATTGGATCATCACTAGATCATCATCAAAGATGGATCATCATGATCATCACTGCTTTCGCTATCTCGATCAAATGGTGTCATCTCTCTATTCTTATCATCATAGGAAGTTCTGCAGAGCCTGCCCTTTTTCATGTTGGTTGTAGGACTATCCTCCATTTAGGTATTCATCTTATTCAACACTTATATCTGACCCATTCAAAAAGGCCCTCTCGGCACTTGGATCTGACCATGGGAGGAACACATCCACCACCATGTCCTAAAGGAATTCCCAACACTCACATCTGACCATGGGAGGAACACATCCACCACTATGTCAGAAAGGCCCAGCACTCACATCCGACCATGGGAGGAACAGATACAAGATTCATGTCGGAAAGGCTCAACACTTATATTCACCAGCATGGTAGGACACACCTACTTCCATCTATGAAAATGCTCCAACACTTACATCCACTAGCATGGTAGGAAACACCTACTGCCATCCATGGAAAGGCCCCAACACTTACATCTACTCGCATGGTAGGACACACCTACTACCATCCATAGAAAGGCCCTGCACTTACATCCACCAGCATGGTAGGACACACCTACTACCATCTATGGAAAGGCTCTGCACTTACATCCACCAACATGGTAGGAAACACCTACTACCATCTGTGGAAAGGCTCTGCACTGACATCCACCAGCATGGTAGGACACACCTACTACCATCTATAAAAAGGCTATGCACTTACATCCATCGGCATGGTAGGACACACCTACTACCATCCAAGGAAAGACTCTACACTTACATCTATTAGAATTATAGGACACACCTACTATCATCCAGGGAAACGCTCAATAATTACATCTGACCATGGGAGGAACCAATCCTACCGCCATGTCAGAATGGCTCACAGAGTCATCACTTCCTATTGGAAGGAAGCTCATTCTAGAGAACACTAATATTCTCCCTGAAGTATTCAAATTTCACTCTAGCTAATGGCTTGGTAAACACATCATCTATCGGTTCATCCATCACAACATACTGGAGCTTCATTGCTCCTCTCTGCACCATATCCCTGATATAGTGATATTTGATCTCAATATTCTTTGACTTGTCATGGAACACCGGGTTCTTTGACAACTTCACACAACTCTAGTTGTTGCAATATATACAAGTAGAATCCAACTGGATATCAAACAAATCAGATAACAGCTTCCTCAGCCACACTACCTCACAACTAGTTGAACAAGCTGCAACATACTCTTTTTTTATTGTACTCATTACCACACAAGATTGCTTCCTACTAAACTAAGACATCACACCTGATCCCATACTGAAGCAGCACCTTGAAGTGCTCTTCCTATCAATGGAACTACATGCCCAATATGAATCAACATAACCCTCCATGTTAATTTTCTGATTCACCTCATACTTGAGACCATAATCAACTGTACCATTCAGGTACCTCAGAATATGCTTTGCAGCAATCAGGTGAACATGTCTCAGATCCGTCAGGAACTGGCTCAATGTGTTCACAGCAAATAAAGTACCTGGTCTCGTATTCATCAGTGTTATCAACCCAAAAGGCACTTCTCCATTTGAGTGACGACTTTCCATATGTTGGTACACAAAAGGACACTATAGGATTGAAGTTTGCCTAAACACTATAGATGGGCATGACATGAGATGCATTTACCCTTCAACCAGCTTGCCATTTTAATTGTCTATGTGTTGATTGCCATATGTGACTATCTCCACTCAAACTCACGTACATATGTGACTATGTCTGTTGACAAATCGTGTACTGTACGCGACTATTCTCATTGCAACCTGCATACAGATCTATACGCGGATTTCCCTTAAAGAAACTCTCATGTCATACATGGGTTGCCAGTATCAATAGTCGTGTACACATCCATTCGACATTAAAAAAATATAAAACATGATTAATGCAGATTATTTGAGCCTTAATCATTAACCATATCAACTGTCTCAACCTCCTTAACCTTCGAAACTAATATATTTCCCAAAGTATAAATAGAGGCCTTGGGGAGGGCATTAATGAATCAATCTTGGAGAGCAAAGTTATGCTGGTCTTATATCTTCAAATGTATTTGAAGCAGCAGAACTTAGAGTCCTTTGGTTTCAGAGGAGTCCTTGTTTCAGGCGTTGGGTTGTAAACTTATCTCATTCACTAATTGTTAATAAAGAGAATTCTTCTTCCAACTTCGTGTTAGGTATCTTTCATGTATCATGGTTGATGAATATATTTGATTAAGCACTATGTATGTTGTTTATCTAACCTGTCATATAGACATGTATAAGATTGTATTTAGATAATTTTCCATTTGCAGGTGAAGGAGCTGCATCCCTGAAATCTTTGGGGAGAAGCAGAGTGGGAGAAGACAAAGCTTGGATCAACCGTCGATAATCGGGTGACTCCAACATCTCTTCCTATTTCCTTTCTGTACTTTAAATCTGATTGTCTACAAGTTTTAGAAGTAAGTTGGTAACCCGAGACCCTAGGTTACAAGGGTGTTTATTCCTAAACAACAGAACTGGCAACTCCGCTAGGGAGCCCAGACTGCTGTGGGTTAACTCTGTAGATCAGTGACGAGTCTTTTCCTTGATTCAATGTGTGGTGTCTTATCTTGGTTCATGCTTGGAGTGGTGTTCGAAGACCTTTAAAAAATTTCTTTTTATTTGAAATTTTATACCTGTACGCAGGTTGCTCTTGCACGCAATCGCGTACAGAGGTCTGCGTACATGGGTTTCTTTATAGCATAGTCATGTATAGTATGTGGGTTTCCCTTGCACACAGTTGCATACAAGCTTGAGCACAATATTTTTGGGCTAGGGTTTGCTTGTCCCTGTCTTTCTATAGATTTTGTTTTGCTGATTGGCCTTCATTATAAGCATTGCACTGTGAGTTTGATGACCTTGTCAGCCATACCTTGTGCTTTCTTGTAAATCCCTTGAGTTCTTATTTGTTTGGATTGTCTTTCTATTAGCAACTTGAAGTGTATTTTCCTATTGAGTTATAGGTTCAAGTGTTGCTTGTCTGAATCAATGATCAGGGTTCTAGACACCATATATCCCTTTCTATTTTTGAATAGTATTGGTTTGCCACTTGCCTTTGTTTGATCTCAGTGATTTCCATTCATTTTGTCCACCCAAGCTAGGGTTCCAAGTCTTCCTTAGTTGGTTGATCTCTGGTTTTATGAATCTGCTTTAATTCATTTTGCTTATTTTATACAGTTAGTTTATTAAAGCATACTCAAGTATTGTGCATTTAGGTGCATAGTAGTCTTTGAGCAATTTGAAAAGTGAAAAGAAAAACATTAGAAACTTTTGCATTTGATTTGCATATAGTAGTTTTGTTTTCAGTTTTTAAATATAATCTCAAAAATTATGAAAATATAGTCTTAGTTTTCTCTTTATCCATTGCATTTTCATCAGTTTACATTTACCAAAAAAAAAGAAAAGAGAAGGTTATTTTTTAAGTAGTGATAATTTGCTTTGAAAGTATACACCTATTTTTTTTTACATTTCTTATCAAGTCAAAAACTTCATAGTATTTCACTCCACTTGCTTTCTGAGTAAAAAATAACCCTTAAAATGAACGCAATAATTAAAATTTATTAGTAATTTTTTGTTTTTTTAGGGCCATAAACCTACTAGCTTAGGCTAGACTTGTGGGACAGGAAATGTAAAATCCCCATAAGTATTTAAATTCAGACATCGTGGGCCAATCAATAGGTAAATCCTTCTCTTTATCGATAGTATCTAGGAAGCTTCGCTCAAATGAGAGTCAAGCACGAGGCCGCATGGAGGCATTGGATTGAGGAGATAACCCTCTGATTCCTTGTCAAAATGTAAATCATGGTTTTTATGCATCTGGGGATTCTGTCCTAGACAGAGTTTCAAGCTCAGCTACCCTTCCCATGCGTACGAATCAGGCTTGCGACTGTCCCCCCAGACTGTTGGTATAGTTAAGGTAGCCTCTAGTCTCTTGACATATAGGGTTCATACATAGGTAAACCAGAAGGCTATTTCTGGTTCACCTTGGATGGGCTTGGAAGGTGACCCTTGTTGAAAGTGTAGGAGGACGATGGGTGATTCCTCCGCTTGTGCCTACGAACCTCTTGAAGGACGCCAAGCAACTATCTTTCAGCTTTCTTCGGGAAAGCATATGTTTTACCCTTGTTGACTGTTGTGACTTTAGGATTTTTCATAGTGATTCTCTGTGGTTTGTCTGTGTTTAGCTAACCTTAGGGTTTGAATTATCAAATTTACAATCGTGGAGGACCAACCTATCAAAAGTTCATGAAGGTTGCAAAACCTTCCTCCTCTCATCACATTGGAACCTCCACCTCCACCTCAAAGGCAGAGATTGGACACGGATGGTTCATTTGAACTGATAGGAGTCAGTCAAGTTCCAGGTGAACCAGAACTTAGGGAAAACCTTTTTGATTTTGTTACATTTGAGATAGAAGACTTGTAGGATGATAAGTTTGTAAGGAATTTTAATACACCCTTGACTGACTTAAACGATTCAGTGATTGTTTAGGTTCGTCCTTTTGATCCACCCGTGATTGGTGTCCTTGTGGGCAGGATAATTTCCAGTGCAGGAGAAAGTTATTTCATTTTCACCTCAACCATCCTGGCTGAAGGGGTCCTACCTCCCTCAATAGGTTCCCCTATATCAAGCATACCTACTATGCCCTTAACTCCAGCAAACTGAGTGGTTCAACCGCTGGTTCCCACAAGCCTAGCAGGTGCTTCTGGTGGTATGGTCACTGGGATTCCTAGTGTACCTATAGTTCCAACCTCTTTCACACACACTACCCAGAGTGGTCCTATAGGATCCTTGGCTTTTGTCCAAGGATTTCCTTGGAATGGGGGACAAATATCCCCATCCACTCCATGTGTAGGCCCACCATCCTCTTATGTAGCGGTGCAGTTTGGGAACACTAACCCTTATGGTCAAGGTTTCCAAACCCTGGTCTCTTCCCCGTTCATGAGCTCTCCCTTTTCACTATTTAGTGGAGGGATATCTTCTCCTCTATTTCAAACCCTAGTTTCGACTGGGGTAGCTAGAATCTCTTATACTGCACCTCATACCAAAAATCATGTGGCTTACGCATGGAATCCATTTCAAAGTAACCCATCCACTTCACAACCGGCAGTAGGGGGAAACCCCACCTTTACATATGGGAATTTGGGGGCAAGTCCCTCTAATCCCCAAAATGGCACTTTTAGTTCTCTAGTTTGACCTAAAATTCCTTTCCTGGCAACGTTAAACTTGCCAGATTTGTCTAAATTAATGAACGACCCAGTGAGGCATGATCCCTCCTAGCCACCTATCCCCACCAAATTTCCCTCGGACATCCCAAAATTCAAAGGCAAAGTTGGTGAAGATCCTGGGGCTCATGCGACCACTTTTCATTTATGGTGTTCTTCCAATTCACTGAATGAAGATTTAGTTAGGTTGAGGCTATTCCAAAGAACCTTGACGAGTACTATAGCAAAATGGTACATTGAGTTGCCTTCTGCTGCATTCAGTAGTTTTCGGGATTTGGCTACTACATTCCTTAGCCACTTTCAGCTTCCACTCTGATATGGTTTCGGAATAGACGTGTTATCTACCTTCAGGAAGAACAAGGCCACCCACATCTTGGATCACATCCAAGAGTGGAGGAGGTAGAAGATCCTCATTAAAGCCATTATTCCTCGTGAGTTCTTACTAGAATGGTTCCTTGAATCACTATCGCCTTATATATCTAAGGACGTATCTACTTTAGGAGTGACGAATGAGGAAGAATCTATCCTCAGGGCCCATCAATTAGATTTGATTTATTCTTAGTCTAGGATCTTGTATGAGATTTATCCCTGAGGCACTAAGGCCAACCCATGATGTAGAGAAACCTAAGCCTGGACCCCATGCCAATGGTGTGGTTAAGTCTGTTAATTCTCCCACTATAGAATCTTTGGACAAAAATCTCCATCAGTTGTCCGTCAAACATTCTACGGCAGAGGCAGCAAAAGGCTGCCCCCTCACCCAAAAATGCAAATGTTTTTGCACAGACCTCTCAGAAGGGTAATCAGTAGCCTGGTGGGGAAAAGAAGAGAGGAAAGAAAGGGGAGGGAAATCAAAACAAGCAAAAACCCACAAACAATGCTGATGGCGGCAAGAAAGAAAAGAAAAAGGTGAAATTCCCATGTAAGTTTTTCCATGAGGATCACCTGACCCATATTTTTCCCCTTATGGAACAAGCCCAGAAGCTGTTAAAAGCTCAACAACCGGCTGTCCTGAAGGAGCCGTTTCCCCAAGGGAAGAATTCTGCTTTAGCTTCGAATACAGTAGGGGGGGGGCACCCCAAATGCCCCTAACCCCAATTATATCAACATGTTTTGATCTTCAACTTTACTATAGACCAAGAATAAGAACTATGAAAAAGAGACCTCTAAGAAGGGTAAGACCATAGGTGAAACTTCTAACCCTCTCACGATTGAGAAACCTGCTGAAACTATGCCCAAGATACCAAAAGGTGTCTTTAAGAATACCTTGCATAATCCTAGTGCTAGGGCTACATCCAACTACTCCGTGGTTGAAGACTTAGCCCAGAAACCTTGTGCAATGTCGGCTTTAGAGGTGTTACAGAGTTGTCCCACCCAGTGGGATGCACTCTTAGCAGCTTTAGGTAGTATGGAATCATTGAGTCTCATGGTGAAATTTCACTTATCTGATGTCAAAATTCACCTACCTTACCATGTAGCCTTATCAATAGATGTCATCCATGGTGGAAATACCATTGGAAGGGAAGTTGTTAACAAGGGTGCTTCTACATGTGTTATGTCCTTGTCATGTTGGAAAGCTCTTGGATCCCCAGAGCTAGTCCCGTCAAACACCCTGCTTACTGCTTTCGACGGAATGTCATTCCGTCTGAATGGTATCCTACCGGCTTTTGAAATTAAGCTGGTAGGGAAAGCGGTGTCTGTTGAGGTGGAGGTGATTGACGCATGTTTGGACTATGATTTGCTTTTGGGAAGAAGCTGGAAATATTCCATGTCTGCTATAGCATCAACCATCTTTCTGGTGGTAGTGTTTCCACACGAAGGGAAGTTGGTTACTGTTGACCAACTCAATTTAACTCAAAAAGGCCGCATGGAATATAATGAGTCCACTATGCCATTGGTTGATCAGGTCAAACCTGCTGCACAAAGCTTAGGGGCTAGAATGTACGCATCATTGATGGGCACATTCGATCTTCCAGCTTCTTTTAATAATAAAGGTTCTACTAGTGTGGGAAATTCCATTGCTACGGTTGTCAATAGGACTGATACTTAGGTCCTCCCTACCCACCATGAACCTAAAGTGCCCCTATTGGCAGTGGAAGTGGCTTACCAAGCTATCACCCAAACCACTATTGATCCCTTTTCGGTTCCCCTCACAGTCTTGAAGGAACTGGAAGAAGCCTATCTGCGTGCTTAGGCATAAAACTCTTTGCATTCTACATACTGTTTAGATATGGTTTTACCTTTCGATGAAGCCATTATAGAAGCCATGTGCGGACATGATAATATCTCCAAAGATATTCACCATCAATCCTATTTTCTTCCAAATCTAAGCAGGATAGAAAATCAGGAGTTTCATATGAGACTGGCAGAGGATGTTGATACACCCATAAATCCCTTACCAAGGGAAGGAATGTTTGCTGAGGGGAATATGGAAAATATTTCTGCTACCATCCCTATCAACATCTCTGTGAATCTTGACATTGTGGAAAATATACATATCAGCGCAAACTACTCTCCTAAGGAGATTGTGATCTATACATTCTTGTTTAAGGAACTCTACAACGTTTTTTCCTGGTCATATTAGGAGATGCCAGGCATTGATCCATCTATAGTCGAGCAAGAGATCCAAACATACCCTGATGCTAAACATGTTTGGAAAAATTTGAGACCTATTAACCCACGTAAAGCAGCAGCAGTGAAGGCTGAAGTGGAAAAACTACTGAAAGCTGGCTTTATTTATCCCATAGCTCTGATGAAATGGGTTTCCAACCCTGTTCCTATTAATAAGAAGAAAGGGACCATAGGCATCTGTACTGAATTTAGAGATTTGAACAAAGCGTGTCCTAAGGATAACTATCCCATGCCATTTATAGACCAAATTATTGATGCTTGCGCGGGAAGTGAAGTTTTTCATTTATGGATGGCTTCTCTAGATATAATCAAATTCAAATAAAACTGGAATACCAACATAAAACTGGTTTCATTTTTCCTTGGGGTACCTTCACGTAGAAAAAAATGCCCTTTGGATTGAAAAATGTTGGGGCAACCTTTCAGCGGGAAATGAATTTTTCCTTCCATGATATCAAAGCCATTGTCGAACCCTACCTTGATGATCTATCTACACATTCTCGTAAGAGGATTGACCATCCAGATCACCTACGGTTGATATTTGAACGATGCATATACTATAAAATCCACTTGAATCCCCACAAGTGTGTGTTCTGTGTCGAGTCAGGGAGACTGCTCGGATTCATTGTTTCTAATAGAGGCATTCAGGGGGATCTGTTGAAAGTTGAGGCCATTGTAAATCTACCTCCTCCTCATTCTATTAGGAAACTTCAAAGCCTGCAGGGAAAGTCCAATTGTCTTCGACATTTCATTGTAAACTATGCCAAGATTACTAAGGGTTTCATGTGCCTACCAAAATAGGACACCCCATTTGTATGGGATGAAACTGCACAATTCGCATTCGAGGCATTGAAAAAAGCTTTGTTGTCGGCACCATTGTTGTGTCTACCAGATTACTCTAGGGATTTCATATTATATCTAGCTACATCTGAGTCAACCATAGGGGTGGTCCTAGTCCAAGAGGATGATAGGATCCAAGAGCATGTCGTTTACTATCTTAGTCATGCTTTAGCTGGACCTGAACTGAGGGACTCCCACATCGAGAAGTTGGCCTTAGCAACTGTTTATGCTGTTCAGAGGTTATGTCACTATATCTTACTAAGGACTACAATGGTAGTGGCAGACGCCAATCCTTTTCAATATGTTTTGTCCTGATGGATAGTTGGAGGAAAATTCAACAAATGGATAGTCATTCTCCAAGAGTTTGACTTGGATTTTCAGTCTGCCAAATCCAAAAAATCCTTAGTTTTTGTTGAGCTTACTGCAGAATTTCTAAGGGAAGAAGATGTAGTCATTGAAGAAGACTCATTCCTAGAGGATCCTATCTTCTTAATTTCCACCTCTGACCCTTGGTATGGAGATATACTTATCTATCTCCAGAATATGAAGTATCCTACAACTTTCTCGCGGGAAGAACGATGTAAACTATGCCTACATGCTAAGAACTACCTCATCATAGGAGATACTTTATATCGTAGGGGGGTAGATTTCGTTTTGCGTTGATGCCTTACCCACGAGGAAGTGGATATTGTACTTAATGATTCCCATAGTGGAGCATGTGGGGGTCATTTATTTGGGTTAGCAATGGCCCAGAAGATATTATGTGTCAGTTATTTCTGGCCCACGATATTTAAGGATTATGTGGAAGCCATGAAGCGCTATCATCCTTGTCAGCTTTACACCAAGAAGATGCGGTCACATCTCGCTCCGTTATTTCCCATTATCTCGGTGGGCCCCTTCATGAAGTGGGGGATTGACTACGTGACGTGTAACCCAGCGTCGACTACGAGGCACAAATATATCATTGTCGCCATGGATTATTTTACAAAATGGGCGAAGGCAATGACCACCTTTAGAGCTAACGAGGAAACTGCATCTTTTTTCGTGTTCAATCAAATTATAGCACGATTTGGTATACCCAAAGTGATTGTCACTGACCATGGAAGTCATTTTCAAAATAGCATGATGACAGAACTGACCACTATGCTAGGATTTAGACAAGAACATTAATCCTCGTTCTACCCCCAAGCCAACAGTTAGGTCCAGGCTGTTAATAAAACTTTGAAAACTATCCTCAAACGTACTATTAATGCAGCCCTCTCAAATTGGCATATCATGCTATACCCTACTCTTTGGGTGTATCAAACTAATGTAAAAACTGCTATAGGTTTCTCCCCCTTCCAACTCATTCATGGAGTGGAAGCTGTTATCATGGTTGAATGTGAAATCCTATCCTTAAAAATAGCTATTCATGTGTTACCTAATACGACTGAGCTTGAAGAATGTTTAGTACATTTAGAACATCTTGATAAACAACATAGAGATGCACTGACAACAAACCAAGCTCATAAAAATAGGGTCAAAAACCAATATGATAAGTCGGTCAAGCCTTGAATTTTCTCTAAAGAGGAGCTTGTATTACTCTGGGACCAAGACAAAGAACCACTGTGGGTAGGAAATTTCAAGTCTATATGGTTGGGACTTTCTGTCATGTCAAAGGTTTTAAATAAGGGTGCATATGAGTTAATTGATTTTGATGGGAATAAGCTGCTTGAGCCTAGAAATGGGCTCTACCTGAAAAAGTACTATGCTTAGGCTTAGCACTTTTTCTTGTATTTTATTCTATGTATTTTTATGTACACTAGTTCGTTGGTTTTTGTTTTTTATACCAACTGCTGGTTGTTTCTGATGTCTTCCGAGAGGTTCATAGGTTTCGTTGATGGTGCTAGTTGCCACACTTGTAATATAGCTTTAACTACATGGGTCATTTATTCACCCTCAGGACAGCTAGTTGCCTCGGGAGGTGCTTGCTTAGGTCCTGCATCCAATAATGAGGCTGAATATAGGGCTATTATTGAGCTTCTATGGGATGCTTTTTCATGTGGTATCACTCAACTGGAAGTCCGATTGGACTCTCAACTGGTGGTTTCCCAGCTTAATCGGGCTTACCAAGTGCGAAACCCTATTCTATTATGTCAGTTTATGCAAGTTAGGTTATTGGAAAGAAATTTTGAGTTCATTACATTCAATCATATTCCAAGGAATCAAAATTCATTAAC
>LPNX010895541.1:178803-220827 GCA_001517045.1 Pseudotsuga menziesii | reverse complement strand
AACAAATATTCACCTATCAAACTGTTACAACAAATTTAAAAAAAATGGTTAATATAAATATTTGAAGAGCATAATATTAACGACAACAAATACATCCTTACTATTTTTATGATGAAGTACGTATACCAATACAAATATTATAGAAACATAAATCAAATCATATATATGCGATCGATGAAACATATAATCACATACGTACCTTAACACCAACATGATGGCTGTGTTTGAAAAACCATGCTTAACCTTCAAGTTCATTATCAGCAACACAGCAGAGAGAACACTTATGCGGGAGCCTTCAAAAAGCGGTTCGTCTGCCTTCTCAAGTGTAGGTAAATCATGAAGATCTTCAAAGTCATCAATTGGCAGCACATGAGCTTGATCATCGTCCATTCTAACATTAAATGCATCATTGATTAATGCATTTGCACCATCATCCTCAATTATGTTATCGTCATGATCATCGTCTAATTCCATGTCATCATTAACTTGATCATGATCAGTATTCGCAGGACCTGCATATTGACGTTCCTCCTGCGCTAGTTGTTCCGTAATTACCACATTATCCATGTTTGGAACAACCCTAGGAGGCCCTTGCTTTATCATTACAATTAAAACATTAAACAAAGAACGTTAGTCATGTCAATTAAGTAACAAAAATAAAAATGATACAATATACAATTACAAAAAATCTCAATATAAAGACCGCATGATATATAATCATGAATTATATTGACTTACCAATGGATGATATTCATGCCCCCCCTCAACATGTCCATGTTCTCTACAATGTATTTTAGCTGTTCTGATCAGTAACCTTCTCGTATTAAAGCCCCTACATCGACTGCAAGGACAATAACATTTTCCATCACCCCTTCTTTCCACTCCATTCCACAACCTAGCAAGCAATTGTCGATTTTGTTCTGTCGGATCTTGATGACCTGTAACATTATTGTTACGTGGCATTTTATTACTCAAACCCTAAGAACAAAGTACAAGCAAACCCAAGTATATGATGAGTCTTCTTTCCCACAAGGGTTAGAAACAAATCCAAAGAGCAAGACCAAAATCCAAGACCAAGTGGGAAGATCCCCACAAAAGAGCAAGACCAAAATCCAAGACCAAGTGGGAAGATCCCCACAAAAGCACAAGGCCAAAAAAAAACCCTTAGGAATTTCGCATTTCTTGTCCAAGAGATAAGTGCGAGACTGAGTGTGTGAGATAATGAACCTAGGCGTACATCTATTTATATGAGTGTGTGTAGGAATATGAACCGACGCGTCGGATATGCGACGACGCTTTCCATTTTAAATAATTGACCAATTAAGTGTATTTATTTAAATGATTGACCAATTTATGCGTCGTCGCTTAAGCGACGCTTATGAGGCTAGCCGTCGCTTAAGCGACACTTATGAGCCTATCCGTCGCTTAAGCGATGCTTATGACCACAATTTCAAAAAAAAAATATCTTTGTGATTTTTGGTACAGTTAAAAGAAAAAATCCACGCGCCGTTGGATTTTTCCGTCGGATTTTGGATCAAAATGTAGTAGTGATTTTCTCTCTGTCATGCTTCATTTCCTCATTTAGTTTATGTTGAGTTCCTTTGGGTTTGGTAAATATTATATAATAAAAAAAATGGAAAACAGTGATGTGGGGTGTCAATCTGTAGGGGCCTTAATGATGAGATCAATCTTGGTTAGGGTTTGGGTTTGGGTTTAATCGATGGTCATAATCTTTGTGTTGGAATCCCTAGCTTCAAAGTCATTTCCTTTTGCCAATTTTTATCAACCTATTGCACCCTTGGTATTCCATACAATTTTTTGTTTTTGGGACTTCCACTACCTTGATAATGCTACTACCTTCCTTAGAAAAGGGCTAGTATCATCAACCCAAAGAAAATTGCTCACCCATTTTTCATATGTTTCCCAATAGACTCCTACCAGACCCCCTAAGTTGATACTCACACCTGTTGCATTTCAATTCAGGAAGGGTCTACATTTGAAACAACAACTATCCCCCTCAAAACAATTGAAGAAAGGTGGTGGTTAGAAACAAGCTCCAGAGAAACTAAAGGTTCAATCACAAAAGGAGTTACCGAGGCCATATGAGAACAATGTATTTCAATAGTCCTAGACATAATTTTTTATGTTCTGTAAGACAATTTTAATTTTAGGAGTTTTTTGGAAGTTGCATACTAGAAGAATTTGCAATGGAAGATATTGAATCAAATGTAACCTCACAAGAATTACAACAGAGATAAGCATAATAATGGAGAGAAAATAATGAAGCATAAACATAAGAGAGAAAACTCAATTGGTATAAACTCCATCTGATTATTATTCACAAATAAGGTTACATTTATAATACATCTCCATGGGAGAAATTCATGAGCCTAAAGAGGCAGTTGAACTCCACACATGTGGTAGGCTTAGATAACATACAAAACATCACTAGACATAGTTTCAAGTCATAACTCCTGAAGAAGATCAGTTAACTGAGTGTAATTGACAGTAGGTATACCAAGAATGCAAATTATCTAGTTAACTAATTATAAATAATGATGGAGGGCACATAAGAGGTGTTTAGTTGAGTGTTAATGGTCATTGGAGCTCATAGTAACTCACATGATTAAATCAAGGCTAGTTAACTCAAGGTAGGCTCCTAAATTATAGAAACTAACTCATGTGGGCCTAAAATCATGCATGGGAGCGCATTAATTCCTATAAACAAGGAAGAGTGCATATATGAGGGTAATGAGGCTAATAATGAAAAAAAATAGTTCGAAGTGATAAGGATACTTAGGGCTATACACTAGGTGGTCAACTGATAATGGTCTAAGCACTAGAAAATCAAATAAATGATTAAGGCAGATGGATTTAATATTCCAACACCCTCCTTTAAGCCTGACTTATGTGAAAAATAAAAGGAGATTAGGGCCCAACAACAAAGGCTAAGGTCACTCTTTACAAATTTTGTCCATGTAAAATGAAGAAAGAGGCAAAACCTCATGGGGAAAATCCTCCCTTAAGATTGGACATGAGCTACACCAGAAATAAACTACTCCAAATACAAGTAGGTTTGAACTTGATTAGATGTGTGGAGGAATCTTATTCTTGGGAAGAAGGGGAATATGCTCAACTTGATCAAGAAGATAGACAACTGCATAATAGATTATGGGACCATGTAGAGAAACTGAGATAATCTGAAAAAAAGAGAAAAATTAGGTGCTCATTCAACTTGATCTTCGAACCAAGGAAGGTGAAATCAGGTCCAAATGAGACTTGATGATCTTGAAACTTCAAACCAAAGGTTATGTCATCTCCAAGAATGAGATGTAACAAGTGTCTCAAGTTTTCCAAACCAATGTCAATGTGTTGTCCATCTTCAGTATATTTTGAATGAACTGGGCCAGTCAACATAGAGGAATGCATATAAAGCAAAGCAATAACGAGAGTGAGGGTGCAACCAACAAGTGCAAACTGTGATCTAGCCTCCAAAACATCCAACTGATCAAATAGTGCTCCATCATCCAGTG
Source organism: Pseudotsuga menziesii (assembly GCA_001517045.1). Classification (NCBI taxonomy): domain Eukaryota; kingdom Viridiplantae; phylum Streptophyta; class Pinopsida; order Pinales; family Pinaceae; genus Pseudotsuga; species Pseudotsuga menziesii. The sequence continues at coordinate 217,294 of LPNX010895541.1, read as the reverse complement.
AAGTATGCACAAGATTATTAACAACTGACATATTATCTACAAGATTCAAATTAGAAGACTGTGAGAACAATGATGAGAGATGGAAGGTGAGTTCTTAATCAACAATGAAAGCTGGAATTTCTTCTTCATGGGAAGCAACAAAGGGAGAATGAGCATCTACAAGGAGACTTGTACCAATTCGAACCATATAAGTTGTTGAGATTTCTGTCATAATAATTTCTTCAAATTCAGGAACAATTTAGAATTCAAGAAATTGTACCTGTAAATCAAATCATGTATATAAGCTCAAATAAAATTCAAAAACGTGATTGATGTCATGTTGCCAATTCAATCACAATTTATTCTACACTCAACAAAATTTAATTCCGTCGAAGACCCATTTGAGATATCGAAGAGATATTTCAAACCATAGAAGGAACTTTACATATATCATCCCGTGGAGTGAGAAATATCAATATGAAATAGAGGGTACAGATGAACGCGAGTTGTTGCAAACCTCCGATATTTAATTGAACATATCTCTCAAACTAGCCTACTCAAATGGAATTCCGTGCAAACCCATTTCAAATCATGAAAAATGCCTTTCAAAAATTCTATAGTAGGCCCTCCAAGACGATATACAGAGGTCTTGGTACCTCTTCAAAGTTGGATATGATTTTTAGATTTTGTTGTTCAAATTGTACCTGCAAAACAAACTCTGAAGATCTGTATGGAAGTGAATTGATTCTAAATGAGATATGCTCAACTTGGAAGCTCTAAAACCATATAATAATTTGCACAGGAATATCTTGAATCAAATGTAACCTCGCAAGAATTATAACATAGATAAGCAGAATAATGGAGAGAAAATAATGAAGCAAAACCATAAGAGAGAAAATTCAATTGGTATAAAATCCATCTGATTATTATTCACCAACAAGGTTACATTTATAATACATCTCCAAGGGAGAAATTCGTCAGCCTAAAGAGGCACTTGAACTCCACACATGTGGAAGGCTTAGATAACATAGAAAAGATCACTAGACATACTTTCCAGTCATAACTCTTGAAGCAGATCGATTAAATGAGTGTAAATGACAGTAGGTAGACCAAGAAGGGATACTGACTAGTTAACTAATGATAACTAATGATGGAGGGCACATAAGAGATGTTTAGTTGAGTGTTAGTGGTCATTAAAGTTCATACTAACTTAGGTGATGAAATCAAAGCTAGTTTACTCAAGGTAGGCTCCTAAATTATAGGAACTGACACAAGTGGGCCTAAAATCATGCATGTGAGCACATTAACTCCTAGAAACAAGGAAGATGGTGCATCTGAGGATAATGAGGCTAGTAATGACAAAATAATAGTTCGAAGCGATAATGATACTTAGGACTATACACTAGGTGGTCAACTGATAATGGTCTAAGCACTAGAAAATCAAATAAATGATTAAGGTTAATGTCTAGATGGGTTGAATATTCCAACACATACTAGCTATGTATTTGAAAATAGTAAGGAAGTTTTGAAAAAGAAATAGTTGAGTAGTGATGAAACAAGAAGCATGCGACTCCATGAGCATCTAAAGATTATCTGTATCATTTTTGTAAATTTTGTATAAGAAGGCTATTCGTCTCGACCACAATACTTCTCCTTATTTTTGTTTATAATAATACAATTACCCATTCTTGTGAAAAAATTAAAGCTTAGGTCATCACTTGTGGAACCGAGTTTAGAGAGAAATTAAAATTTTGGTCTATAAATAAAGGATGATAGATAGAGTTTAGGTGATTGTTTGTGCAACGAACATTTGGGAAAAAACAAAATTTTGATCAATAATTGAAGGAAGATTAACAGAGCCTAAGTAACTACTTATGCAACCAATTTTGGGGAGAGCTCAAAATTTTAACGCATCAATGAAGGAAGATAATTAAATTCTAATTGACCACTTATGTAACGAGAAATAGAAAAATTGATTAATAAATATAACTTAAATGATTGTTTATGCAATCATGTTTGAAGAGAAATCAAATTTTAACCTATATAAATAAATAAAGATAAATAACCTATAAATTAATAAGTAAATAAATAAAGATAAATAACCTAATTATAATTCAATTTGGATAAAAATATTACTAAAACACGATAACTAATTAATAACAATGAACAACATTAATATGGCATAGAGAGAAATTGTTATAAATTCCTTTATTAGTATGTTTTTAGATGCAAAGCCCCATAGGCCATAAGGCACTCAACCCTATTGAAATTGTTACATTCAATTTCAACCTAGCATATAATATGCAAAGCTTGTTTAAGAGTTTTCAATGCTTCCAATGTTTACTTGTAGTTTAAATTACATGGTACTTTAAATTACATGCATGGTTTTAGTTTCAGTATAATTCCTCTATTTTGTAACTAACTATTTTTACCTTGATTTCTTATTTTTCAAAAAACTAACTTTTTTTACCTTGATTTCTTATTTTTCAAAAATATACCTTGATCTCTTAAAATACGTTTAAATATGCAATTTTTTTAATAATAAAAATATAACAATTTTTAAAATTATTTATAATTTCTTATATTAAATTTAGAAATGCATTTAAAAAAATAAAAATATATTACTTTTCAAAATTAGTTATAAACACATTTTAGTACTTTATATCATTATATATTTTTAATGTTATAATAATATATTTAATAATTTTATATTAAATAGCTTTACTTAAAGGCGCACTCAAGCTATTGAGTTAATTGACACAAACATTGACATTATATTGAATATTGAATATTGAAGGACCTTTTGATTTCAGATATTTAAAACCTATCCATAGTTGTTGAAAACTTTATTTAATAGTGAAGATCCTTTTTGATGTACTTGCATTCAGATTTTCAAAACCTATCCATAGTTGTTAGAGAAGTTAATTAGCCGTAGGATGTCCTTGTATTTACTATTCACACTTTGAAAAGCCAAGCGTAGTTGTGGAAAAACATAATTAAGCTTTAGGATGTCCTTGTACTGACACTGTGAAAAGCGTAAGCGTAACTGTGGGAAAAGATAATTTACCTACCTTCATACTTGTTGGAAAAAGTAAGGACACGAACCCTTAAATCATTGACCTTGGCAAGGATGAAACTACGACAACACAATCTTTTTTTAATATCTACAATAAGAGTAATGGATAAACCCAATCTTTTCTATGCTATGCTGAAATAATGTTTCTTTACCAACCAAATTGCCCTGCTTTTCTGCTTTTCTGGTGAATTTGGTTATCAAACTTGGTGAAAATGAGACGAATTGTTATTTGTGGAATCATTCTATTTCAGCTCATCTCTCTTAAGATTAAATGTCATATTTTAAAACTATTAAATCATCAAAATTACGATTAAGCAATAGAAACTATAATTTCAGCATTTTTTTTTACAATTCTAACAAATAGAAAACGTTTTGGTTGTCTTTTATATTGCTCCCATGTTTTATAGTAATTTTGTCATAAGTTATACTTTTTTTTTTTCGAGGAAAAAATACCAGATCCTGTTATTCTATTGAATCAAAGATCATCATATACATTCAGTCATAGAGACATTCGTCAACAATAGATTCAGCAATGGGGTGTCCTCTTGGCTCAAAGGCAAGTCCACTTAATTTTGTCATAAGTTATACTTCCATATAATTTATAATTGTTACAAATTTAGACGAGGACCTTTACTATAAATTAATGGATAAACCCAATCATGTCTAAGTTGAAAATTTTCAATTTTTTATAGTAATTTTGTCATAAGTTATACTTCCATATAATGGTTGGAAATTTAGACTAGGATCTTTAGTATAAAGGGTAAGATATTTATTCTAAAGGGTTTTAGCATATTCAAAGAAGTTATAAATGGTTAGAATTTCAAAAAAAAAGTGTGGATTAAAATAAAACTTTGTCATGTTATAAAAAAATAATTTTTAAAAAGGTTGAATTTGCTTACATTTTAATTTATTTTATCTAAAAATAAAAATTACAATTATATTTTTCTGTCACTAACAAATTAACAAAATATATATGAATATAACTATTTGTCATTAATTTTAAAATTTGTTTTTTATTGTTTAGTATGGGCATGAAAATAATTGTAAATAAATGGACCTTTGGTTTTAGGATAAGAAAACACTCTCTTGGAAGATTGATGCCATTTTTATTATCTTATTATATGGTTGTGAAGTTTAAGGTTGCAACATCTTTGGAGAATTGTGGAGAAAAGTAAAGCAAATCCAAAACCATTTAATAACCTATAATCTCAAAATTAAAGGCAATACACTATATTATATCCTCTTCATTTAATCAAGTCTTCCCCCCATTAAGAGCATGGCCATGACCAGGTACCTAATGTACAAGAAAAAGAAAGAGCATGAAAGAAAACTTGATTTCCTAAGATTTCTTCAAGCTCCAATTAAAACTACTTATGGTTGAATCAATGTTGACATAAAGATGCCAAGTTTTGGCCAAGTCTAAGGGAATCAAGGAAGATGTCACAGTTGTAGAATAATACTAGTATTTATATTATTACATCTAAATTTAAGGATAAATTGTAGTGCAATAAAGATTTGGAGGATAAGAGAAAATTAAGGTACTATAAGGAGGTGATCAACCATAATCTAGAAGATCAAAAGTATCTCTTTGTTTTAAATAACGTAAAGAAGAAAATTAGCATTGTTGAAATAAAAAAACTCTCATGAGCTTCATAGTGAAATAAGACATTGGATAATTCCTACAATGTTGCGGGTCAAAAGAATTTGTCAGCTTTGTGATACTAAGAGAGTTGAAGATGAAAATCACTTTCTATTAGTGTTCTATATACACCCACATTAAATCTCGATTTTAAAATATTTGTTGCAATAGTGACATTCTTTACCTTTTAATTCATAAAAAACATGGTGATTTAGTCATTCTTCTCTTAAAAAATTTCGAGCATAGAAATAAAATTATGAAGTAAGCCAAGTAATTCCTCACATATCTTTAGGTATGATGAACTAGAGTTGGTCTTCGTGGAAATTAACAACCATCATCATATGTAGTGATCTTTAACACTTAAATTGTATCAGGAATGATATAGAATCCTTTAACTTAAAAAACTGTTAGAATACATTCACACTGTAAAGAACAAAAGAATATATAAAGAAATAATTTTAAGGTAGGGCAACACCATCAAATACCCCTTGTGGAAGGAATCACTCCACAATCCTTGCTTGATACAAAATAGTACATCAAACATATCTTCATATAATGATATTCTTGTGTATTTATACTTTCTTGTAAGTATTCCTAGGGTCTATGTTAATTATCCATTATTATTATATTATTTTTCTCTAACTACTTAGTGGATCTATTTACTACCTGCAAATTACCAAATGAGTGTATTACATAATAATGAACACATTATATACATTAACCCATTAGATCCCTCTCTAGGTACCCTATTATTTTTTCTAAATACATTACATCATCATCATCATCACAAATTTATAATGGTTATTTTTTTTTTAATTTATCTTCATATAATTTATAACATATTAACTTTATATTTAATCCATATAATATTTATTTTAAACTTTAAACTTACTAATATTAATTTTAAAAATAATTTTAAATTTAATAATATTATTTAATTATTTAATTTATATAATGTTTGTTATCATATTATTTTAAAAAATAAATTTTTTAAATTTAATAACATTAAATTAATTAAAATTATGAAATAATTAAAATTTTTAACTTTCAAAGCATTAATGTAACTTTATAGAACATGATCGACTACTTAAACATATTACACCACCAGTCATCTTGTATAGTCCAAAACAAATCTACTTTGTCGGGAGATGGAGCAAGATGACAATGATAACGTTTCACAACTGAGTTTTTTCCAAATTACCATATACTCATTAATGAGGAAAAAATTAAGCGTGATTTACACAAAACTAATATAAAATTACATAACCATGAACCTGCAACTAGGTTTGACAAAATACTCAATGGGCAGAAAACAATGACATTTAAATAAAATAAATAAATAAGTGAAGTTATTCAATATGGATTTGTCTATGACAATTTAATAACAACACTATTGAGATTTGTAGCATTAAAATAAGAAAAATGCAATGTGAGCATTGAGCTACTTCAGATGTTTCCTCTGTGTTATCATTTGAATTGCACTCATGCGTAATGTCATGAACATACAAAAAGATCATCCTAGCCATTTCATTTGATGTTTTCCTATTGTTTTTAGTAACTTTTATCCCATCGTTAGGGATAAAATTGTAAAAAGTGATAGGATTATGAGAAGACAATGATGGTTTTTATCCAATGTTTATAAAGATAAAATTGTAAAATGAAATATGCTTATATGAAAAGATAATAATGGGGATCTTGTTGTTCATGAAATGAAACTTTTCTCCCCATCAACTTAATAATTTCTTCTTCAAATATATATTTAAAAAAAAAAGACAAATTGAATACAAAGCCTAAAAAATGCTATCGATATAAGATAATAATTTTCTCTAGATTCATTATAATGGGTCTCAATAAAGGATATTCCACATCACCATCATCAAAAGAATTAATAACAACTTATAAATGAACCTTAATAAACGTTAAATGAATATATTGACTAGGAGTAGGAAAACTGAGCGCTCTACGTGCCGCGTGTAATCTAGTTGTCTGTACCCTTGACACCACGACCATGGTGTCTACGCTTGGTGGAAATCATCCTCCACTTTCTCTTGATGAAGCATATTTCAGATCCCTAGTGGCCTCCATGCTGAAATCCTGAACTAATCCCCTTGCCTCTCGATTTGTTAAAAAGCTGGGGGGCATTCCAGAAGTGCTTCTCCCAGTTATTTCAACAACAAAAAAGGCATTAATAATGGAGAAAAGAGGTCTTATTAGACAATTTATTGGAATATGGTATTCCACCAGGTCGATGGAAATTTAGTTGCAAAAAAATGGCATATGTTGATCAAGGGTAGAATGTCACATTCTTTCTATGGAAGAGGTTCTTATGCATTTCTCTTTGAACTCAAAGAAGACATGGATCTTATCTTTGTGAGCGACCCATATTTCTTCAATAACATGGGAACATATCTCAACAGTTGGACCCAATACTTTAATCCAGATTTGGGCATCCCCTCAACAGTTTGAGTATGGGTCAGGCTCCCTCATCTTCCTCTCCATTGCTGATGAGATGACTCTTTGAGGGGTACTGTAAATAAGAAGGGTAAATATGTTCAGAAATCTGAACCTAAACAAGGAATGCTCTAATGTGCTTGGATATGTGTGGAAGTAAATCTTGAAAAAGGGATTCCTGGAGTTATTCTCCTCATATTAGACAACTAGAGTATCTATCAGTAACTACATTATGAGCAATCACTTTTAAAGTGTAAACAATGCCACGAATATGACTGTTTTGGTAAGGATTGTAAAATGAGAGTGGTGTAAATCTCATCAATCCAAAATCTAGAGGAGCAATGGGATCAAGTTATAAAGCAAATTGGGCTAAAGCAAGCTTCCATTTTTGTAGTTCGTAATCCACACACCATCAAATTTCCATCCTCCTCTTAGGTAGCACCTCACCAACCTTTGATCGGTAACAAAAAGCCTTCTCCTATCCTACTCTCCTTCGTTAACCGATTTAAAATCCTCTCCCAAGAAGACCCTCCACTTCCAGTGTCTTTTTTTGAAATGGTAACACTTATACTTAAGCCCCTTAGATTGACTTTCCCTCCTCGAACTCCAACCTTCTTAATTGGAATGGAATTTACATCTTCACCTAACCCTGGATTCGACGTGGATGAAGATCTAAGGGACTTCCAAGAAGAAATAGAACAACAATTTGAAAATTAGCTTACAACAGTTGGGGTACAAAATAAAAAGCAATCCATGCAAGCTTCAATCAAGGAGGATAAAGAAGAAAAGGAAGGATACGAATGGAAAACACAAAAAGTTGGAAGAAAACCAACAAAGGGTGTTTGAGAAGAAATAAATAATAAGGAAAAAGTTTTAGGTCTCCAAACAAGTTTGAATATAAACATTATCATCGGATCAGAAAATCTACCGCAAGAAGGAATAGGTACCCTATTGACTCCTAATAGTCAAAGGGGAGGATGTACCAAAACCCCCTTAGGTAAATAATGAAGTTAGTCTCATGGAATAGAAAAGGGATGGGAAGTAGTCAAAGAAGAAGTCGTGACATTTAATTAAATATGAGAGGCCAAATTCCCTCCTTCTCTTGGAGACAAAAATGAAAGATCTGGACATGCAAAATTTAGGTATGAAATAATGGAAAGTTAGTTAAGGGATATCAACAAGTTTGAGAAAAATCTTAGGAGGAATCAGTACGCACTGGGACAAGACATAACTATATTTGATAAAAACAAGGTAAATGCAACATTGGATCAACATTGATTTGGTAAGTAAAAAATACCGAATCCATTATAAAATATTTAACATATATGTTCTAATGCATTTTAGAGAAAAGCAAGATTGTTAGAAATCAATAAAAAATGAAAACGAAATAATAGGCCCCGAGATGCATTTTAGTAGGGGATCTAAACAAAGTTCTCTCCAAAGAATAAAAGAGGGGAGGAAGTTTTGTTTGATATGCTATAAGAGAAAATATTGAGAATATTATATCACTAAATGGGATCTGATGGATATTAATCCAAAACAAGGAAAAATACTTGGTCAATCAAAAGGGCAGGTTCGATATATATAACATCCATCCTATACATATATTTATTCATAACAAGTACTTAAAATACGACTTTGAAATCTTATCCACCATCATACCCTCTACTACTTTTGATCACAAACCGATGAGGCTTTCCTTTACAAAAAAAATGAACTATGGGACATTGCCATTCAAATTTAATCCACTATGGTTGTAACATGCTAAATAAATGGAACTTAAAGACAACTTGGTGTAAGAAATATGAAGGGTCTCCAAGTTCATTTGGGAATCCGTGTTAAATTTTGTCAAGCATGCCCTCAAACATTGGGACAAACACAGTTATAAAGAGCCATCCTCAAAGAGAAAAGAGGCATAATCAAGACTTTCATAAATATAATGTATAATGTAAGTAGAGGAATCCACTTTGTAGAAAAAAATGGAAGAACTTAGAAAGAAACACACATCTTCACTCAACATATTGAAAAGAGGAGGAATATTGGAGAATCAATTTAATAAGTAGTTGGTTGAAAGCGAGAGATAGAAATGCCTCATATTTTCATAGGCAAACAAAATACATGCAATACAAAAATAGTGTCACAAAAATATTGAAATTTAATGGTGAAAAAATTTATGATTAGGAGTCAAGATGGAAGCATTCCAATATTTTAAGATGCTTTTAACTCTCTACAAGGAAGCAGATAATGTCTTAGCGGTTGATATGCTATAAAATATCCCCCACTCAGTATCATAGTCTAAAAACCACGTGTTGGAAAAGGAATTTGAAATTAAAGTCATTGATTCCATACAGGGGGTTATATCTTGACAAAACATTGATCTCAGATGTATTCTCGATATCTTTCTTCAGATGTTGTCAGTACCTCATAAAACAAGACTTATGCAAAATGATTAAATGGATTTTAAAAAAGGTAAATTAGGAGGAAACACCAACTTGTTATTCTTAGCACTTATTCCGAAGTAGAAAAATATGGATACATTTTCTAAGTTTAGACAAATATATGTATGTACTTATCGGTATAATATTATCTCAAATATTATATTTAAACTAATCTTCCTCCAAATCATATCAAAAAATCAAGGCGGATTCATCCACAAAAGACAAATCCTTGATAACATCATATTAGTTCAAGAAGCAATCCATTCCGGTAAAAATAGAAATGAAAGAGGCATGGTCATCAAGATGGATTCTGTCAATGCCTTTGACAGAATATATCAATCTTTTCTCTTGGTTCTCAACAATTTTTTTTTTCTAAAAAAATTATTGGTTGGATTAAAGCATGCATAACCAGGCCTTGAATAGCTTTGCTTGTAAATGGAATGCCTACTACCTTTTCCCATAGTGAAGAGGTCTTAGAAAGGGCTCCGCCCTACTATACATTCTAGTGGTAGAATCCTTAAGTGGAATACTAGAGGTATAAAGGAAACTTGGAAACCTTCTAGGTATAATTAGAGGTATAAGGAACTCAATCACTCACAGTTTGTAGATGATACTCTTCTTTTTGGAGGTGGTTCATGAATCATAACATCCAAGTACAAAATTATTCTAAGAAGTTATTTAAATGCTTCAAGAGGAGATGTCAATAAGAACAAGAGATGTTCTTATGGATGGAACTCCTCTCCTATCCATATTCATAATTTTGCTTCCATTCTAAAATTCTCCTTTAAGAAGATTGAAATTATTTTGATTACTTAGGAATCCAAATCTTCTAGGGAGACCCAAGGATTTGGAATAGATGGGAGTGATTGAAAAAATTAAAAAAAGAATGATCCAATGGGGTTCTTTGTGGAGCCAATGGGGTTATCAGTGGATAAATCCAACTAGACGAGTGATACTTATAAAATCAATACTATCATCCCTTCCTATATACCATAATTTTGTTCATTTAGCACCAATTGGTTTATCTAATCATATTTACATTCTACAGTGAATGTTTTTATGGAAAAGAGGAAAATCCAAACCTAAAAAAAGTCATATTGTTAACTAGAAAACAATCATTGTGCAAATGAAAATGGAGGTCTAGCAATAAGGGATACCACTCTAATGAAAAAATCGATGGGATTTTTTTTTTTATGGAATCTCTCTATTGGTGAGGAGGCTTGGAGTTATATCACAAAAAATATACCTAATCCTCAAGATAACAAATCTTGGATCAAGATGCTAAATATCGACCTTATACAACAATATGTAATCTTTATAAATCCTCTATGTGCATTTTAAAGGAGAAGTTATCTTCGTTTCCTAGGAAAGGGAAAAGAATAAGAATTTGGGAAGACTGAATTATGGAGTGCTAATTACTAAGCACCAATTTATACTTGTTCCCTTCACAAAACTGGATAAAAGACAATAGAATATGCACTCTTAATTACATTTTGGACTAGGACCCAACATGAACCTGGCAAGGATAGAGGATTCCAAATATTCCTAGCAAACTTAGCCATCATTGGGATTCTCTGGTAAAATATCTTAAAGGGAAACACCTATTTATATATCTTATTCAAACATCTGAGTATGGGGACCAAAGTGTCAAAATTACTTGGTTAAAGAAGGATATAGTATGCAAAATGAAGCTCGTTGCATGTTTCCAAAAATATTGCTTGGGAAAGCAATCTGGAAAGTAATGCTCTGCCATCCACTAGATGTAGAACAGTTGGTGGCAAGGTATGGTTAAGACACCCCCTAAGCTTAAAGGTCACCGGTTATACTCTCGTTGGATACCAAACAATCCAACCATGTTAAGGGTTGGTGTGGTCTAGGCCGGGTGCGATCCCCGGCTGATTTTGACGGCTTAGATGCCCCTTGTTCGCCAATGGAAACCCTACTAGTCAGGGGGTTCCACCACTTTTCCAAAAAAAAAAAAGTAATGCTCTGCCAAAAATTAAACTATTTAGCTGGATACTAAGCCATGATAGGATACTCACTGTAGATAATCTTTGAACATGGGGAATTCAAGGGGATTCCCAATCATTGTCATCTAAATTTAGAAATTGTAGTTGAAGTTTGGAGAAGGGTCTTCACAGGTTTAGATACTCATCTATCAATTCCTAAATTTTGGAAGGATACCTTTTTCTCTTGGCACAAGAATTACTCAAGAAAATTCAATAATAAGCCTTTGATGAAATAAGCTTGTAAATCCCTCCCAGTTTTCATCTATTGGAAGATATGGTTGGCAAGAAATGAGATCATCTTCAAAAATAAGGAGCTTAAGGTCAGTATTGATAAATCCAAGACTGGGAGTTGATGATTAAAACTATCAAAACCAAAGGTCTAGCCAAGCAATAATTTTTCAACCTGAAAACTGAAGAAAATGTTTGGTGAAGGAACATTTTACAAGATTGAGTCTCAGTAGTAAGAAATTGATCAACATAACCTATAGTAAAAGGAAAACTAAACTAGATCCTGAGAGCAAATAAGGATAATTTGAATGCTTGGATCAATGATCAAAATCAATACATTCTATTTTGTGATAGATATTCCAAGGGAAATACAAGGCTGGTAGGTGAGGAGTGGGGGAGGGGGGGTGTGCTTCTTGACCCCAGAGGAAGTGCATAGTATAACTATGCTTGGAGACTAGGATTTTTCACAAATAATCAAGTAGAGGATCTTACACTTTGAAAAGGGTTAAGGAAATCCAAAGAAAGGAAGATTGAGCATATGATCATCATGGAAGACTCAATGGTAATGATCCAAGATATAGCTCTTAAGATAATAACTCGGGACATTATACTATATCGTTTTCTTCAGAGAATACAAAGGTTGATATATAGTCTCAAGTAAGTTAAAGTCTATCATGTCTATTACAAATTAAATAAAAGGGTTGATTTACATGCAAATTATGCAAGTAATTTAGCACAAGGTTTGTTGGAAAACAATTAGGGGGAAAGATACATCTCCATCATCCCCTAAGTCATGATTATTTATCAAATCCCATTTATTAATGAGCCAAACCAACAAGGTTCACAGATAATACATATATGTTGGTGATGACTCTCCTCAAGTCCCATATAACACCATTGGTATTTAGAATTCATTTATGGATAAGCTTCTCGATATTCATATCTCATGTGGTAATAATCACAGGTGTGGGATCGAATTATTCCTACGACATATATGAATTCACCATGATAATTGTTTCAGGCTACAACAATTGAGGTGAAAGGGGACTCATTTTTCTAGGAAATTGCTTGGATAAATAGTTCCATTGTATGTGTTAATACAAAGGTTCCTCTTAACAACTATGCTAATTGGAATTGGATAAAAGAATTTTTCAATGTCAATTAAGAGATACTCTTCAATGATTGGGTGAATTTAGGTTGGAATCCTCAGAGCATGGTGAAGTATTATGAGGATATAAATAATAAAGTTTGTAGATGTGAGTGTCTCCATGATGAAACACAAGACAATGTCTAAACCAATACAAAAGATGGAGTTGTGGCACAAGAATGGGAAACCGATGATGCATGTGATTTATCAGTTGCAAAAAGGTAGTATGAAGCCATTAAAACATAGGTTAACATAGTCAAGAGAAATTTGATAATGGCAGAAATTGAGGTTGAATGTTTGAAGGAAAAAAATGATGAACAAGTGGAACATATCAAAGTTTCGTAGGATAAAGTGAAATTTCTTGAACTGGAACACTTAGTTTTGTAGATGATAGAAAGGCACCAACACTAGAAGGGTATGTTGGACCTTTTGTACTTGAGAATAGGTTTTATTATGAAGAGATTAGAGTGGAACAAGTCTCAGTCGACATGGAATGAGCCCATAAGTCTTGTCTCTATTCAACTGTTGTGCACATGGAGGAAGATCCCAATGAGCTAGGTACTCGTCATGGTTAAAACTAATATGGTTTACAAATGTATTTTTCTAAAAGGACAATTTATCATGCATTACTATTGTATATTCAATAGTAGTAACTATAAAAGTATAGGGTATGGACAATTTGAACTTCAACTTTTTGCAAGTTTTAAATAGTTCGTTAAATATATGTATCAGTCATGCTTAGGTGATTGTATTACCAGGTTGAAAAGTTTGGTTGCAACCTTTTTATGGATATATAATAAAAAATAGTATCTATTTATGTGAAAACAAAGAATAAACTCTAGATTAATAGACTTAGGCTAACCTGAAACAATAACCCCTTATTTGGTTAGTGCCCTACCATAACCTCCCTACTTCAGGTTATTGAAGAGCTAATTGATTAATTTACAAGGCCATCATCTTTGGATAAGGCTTATTAAATAGTTAGTGGGATTTTAATCAATGTGGATTTTAATCAATGTAAAAGGTTGTCCTTATTGAATAAGACCCAATAGGTGGTTGATACTCGTTAATAATGAGACCAAAAGTATTTATGGTTTTGCTATTGAGAGATTATTTATAGAACTAGAAGGCTATGTAATGTTTTGTCAAGTGTTTTTACTATATTGGATCTCTATTCAATAGGATTTTTCCCCCTCAAGGAGGCCCATGAACATTTATTTCTATTTTCTATAATATAAATAGAAGCATTATATTTTGTAGGTTATGACTCATTCTCTATCATTTTTCAATAGTTTATATTTCTTGGATAATTGGTCAACTATGATTGTTTTTGTTGGTTAATTACATTAAAAGTGGTACTGTATCTCTTTCTTATGCCATTTATTTTTCATGGAAATGGGTATATATTTATATATATGAAAGAGAGCTTGTTGAAATTTGAATAGTGAAGTTTACAAATAATTCATAGTAAGTGCAAAATTTGTCTCATAGATACAGGTTGTAGACTACAATTCAACTCAAAATTTTCCTTATTTGAAGCTAGAACTAATAATATCTTATAACATCTATAGCTATACTACTTGAAAAATTGACCATACACGTAAACATCAACTCCTATATCGATATTGGACACATATATGTCCACTATGAGCCTCCTCCATAGAAATATTCTCCATCCTAGGTCGATGATCTTTAGGGGTCTTTTGTTTTCCTTCTAAAGTTGCTTCTAATTGCTATACAATGTCTTTATCAACACCTTGATCCTTAACTGAGCCAATTTACATAGGTACAGGGGAAGAAAGTGCATAAGAAGTCCTTGCAAATCCTAATATAATATTGCAATGGATGCATGTTAAGGTCATTAGTCATTTTCTCAGTTTTTTCTCTCTATTGTTTAGGGCTCTAATAATTCCTAATTTTTCACTTGTTTCTCCATATGCATATTTATGTATTCAATTGCTTGACACATTCCTTCGAATTGATTGGAAATGTGACTCAATATTTTCTTGTTTCATTCAATCCATCCCCATAATTTTTTTCATAGTTAGGGATACTAGCCATATTCTGTGTCCAAAGTGAATAATTCCTCTATCCTTAGCCTCCCCATAGGACCAAAAAATATCAAACAACAAATACCGCATATAAATTTCAAACAAATGGACTATCTAATAATCTTTCATAGAGGATGGGAATAAAATTAATTACCTTGAGAAATAAAAAAGATAGAGAATGGGGCTCCCTTAACTTTTCCAAATAAAATGTCCCCTAAGAGAACTTCTTTTGCTCCCTTTGTTGGAATATTCAACAATACTGAGAGGGAGTTTGAATCATATTGGGAATTTTTTACCACTTTTAACATGTAACATTGACCATTAATAATATCATTCACCATCACATAAAACCATAACATAAAAATCATACATAGTGTACAATAGATTTAAAGTGGAAACCAAAATGGGAGAAAACCACAAAATACGTTGTTTATAATATAAAGATTACATTCAATGGGTTTACCGGAACCAACTAGAAGGAATCTCCAACTCCGTGATTTTCTAGCACTAACTAGAAGGAGCATCCAACCCCATCAACTCCAACTGAAAGGAGACTACAACCCCCTAAGGTCACAGGATCCAATTCTCAGTGAGTACCAACTCATAATTCTCAGGGACCAACCTAAAGGAGACTACAATATCCTATCCTTTCCTCATGCTGACTCCCTGATATTAATAGAAGAAACAATATGTAATGATCATTGCATCACTATCTTTGACAACCTGTATCTGTATCTTTGTCCTTGTTCCTATATCATAGTACATGTTTCTATAGCATTTCCTATGTTTCTATCACTACATCAAGTTGTGCATACCTCAAGTTCAATTCCCAATAATTCCCATAAACTTTCATCAAAATATTTCATTTCAATGTTCAATAATTTACATCAAATCAAGCCATACATAATACCATGATCTATCCAACTATAACCATCAATATCTGTGCCAACATAACCATAATCATAGCCTCCATACCATATTCATTGACTTCAAATAGATATACCAAGAGAGAGGCTCACATACCAAGATCAAAGATGAGCTCTATTGGTGAAAGACATGTGCCATCACAAGAGAAACCCAGAAGCATGAATCATACCTTTTCCAAGATTACAATATGAAGAGACAAAGTAGAAACCAAAATAGTATATAGATATATTCATCACATTCCCTCATAACCAAATTTCCAATGATCCAATAATTTTGTAATTTCGATACTATATCAGAAATTTACGCCATTTTTCGTGAATCCCCTCAATCCTCAAAGATGCCCAAAAATTGCTCCTCCAAAAAGTTTCACACTTTTTCTCCAAAGATGCGCAATAGAAAGGAAGACTTGATTGATAATGAAATGAAATGTTTTACCCTCTATTTATGCACTTCATGATGATCTAGTAGATTCTTTTAGTGTCTCCTTAAACTCATCATTAACTTGTGGATATCCATATTTTAAGGTGGTATCAAGGGTTAGTGCCCCACCTCAAGAGTCCATCATGACACTTCATGCAAACAATTCAATATCACTCCATATCTTATCCAATGGAGGGCCTAGGGATTAACTGGCATCATCATAATTGGTGTATACACCTTTATTTCTTGTGCGGATCCTTACTGCATCAAGTGGTCTAATTGACCAAAGTATCACAACTTTTAGGGTCATGTGTGTTTAAATATTGTAACTTCAAAGGATATTCTAAATGTATTTTACTGATGTAACCCAAGGGAGATGTTAATATTCCTCCGTCGGGGTGTTACTATCGTAATTGGTCATCATAGAGTCATGAGGTAAAGACTCCATTGTAAGTCGGGTCATTAGTACCCTAATGAATAATATAAAATAATGTTTTGAGTCTTCCTAGGTGAAGTCAGCCCAGACAGTTTAGTGGGGCTGACTTGTTTAGGGTAAAAGTCAGTTGGATCAATGTATATAAATAGGAGAGTTGTGATTCTTATTTGAACACAAACTCACTCACTTGTGTAGTGCATAGGAGAGAGAGAGAGATAGATCAACAAGGAGGAGAATACCTGTTTTGAGGTTTTATCTTATACATCTTATACAGAGGACGTTTTTCCAGGTTTTCTTCCCCTTGAGGGTTTCCCGGGATAAATACTTTGTCTATATTGTGATTGTGTTTCTTTCCATGATTTTTCATATGCTATTGTTGTGACTTTGAATTGAACACTAATGATATCTAGTCTAGCATATGAGATCTTAACATGGTATTAGAGCTAACTTGAATAGGACAACTTTCACAAGGTGAAACTCTCTCTCCTCCCTCTCTAGTAGAAATTAGGGTTTCTGCAAAGTTTCAAATTTGGAATATCTACTTGCATAGAAATTTGTGCCTCCCTAGAGCACATATATTGAGCCCCGTATTGAAGTTTTTGGGTGGTTGAATCTATGGGAAATCCAAACCTTAGTTTGGCCCTGAACCATAAAATTGTAGAATACCAGAACTAAAAATTCTACAGAGCTGCAACCGCGCAAGAAGGATTTGAAGGGTGAAGAATGGGGATCTCTAGAAATTAGTTGGACCAACCAACTCGCCTCAGTCAAGCGCATCCCTTGGTAAGGTTAGCTTTCCATTTTGAGAAATTTCATTTTTTAGTGACCTACTAGATAGGTTGGCCCCAAGCACTAGGCTTGAGGACAAGCTAGAAGGCATAGAAAACTTCCTAGCTTGGAAGTATAGGATTGGTCTCATTCTGAAAGAGAATGGCCTTGAGAAGTACATCAAGGATGAGATTGCAGAACCTAAAGAATATGAAGCTAAGGAGAAGCATGAACAAGACCTAATCAAGGCAATGAGGATCATTGATGATTCTATCAAAGATAACTTGATCCCCCAAGTGTCATCTAAGAATATACCTAAGGAAATGTCTGATGTACTTTCCAGAATGTATGAGGGAAGGAACATCAACAGGAAGATGAATCTAAGATCTCAAGTAAAGGGCACCAAGATGGGAAAAGGATAATCAATTCAAGAGTACTTCACAAGGGTCTCCCAGTTCAAAGAACAACTAAGTGCTATTGGAGACACCCTTGATGAGGATGAACTAGTTATGACTACTCTCAATGGTCTCACTACACCTTGGGACTCATTCATACAGACTCTGTGTGCTAGAAAAGAAAGTATGCAGTTTGACATAGTATGGGAAGATTGCATACAAGAATAAGCTAGAGTAGCCAACATAGAAGCTCTACTTAGAGAAGATGATCAGGCTCTAGCCATCCATACTAAAGGAAGAAAACAATCAAACTTAAAGAAGAGTAATCATAAATCTTCAAAGAAGAATTTTTAGAAGAAGAAGAAGGATTACTCAAAGTATCAATGCTACAACTGTTATAAGATAGGACACATTACCAGAGAGTGTCCAACACCAAAGAAGAAGAAGTAGAACAAGAGACATCATGTTCATCTAGATGAAGATGAGGATGAATAAGAAGAAAGACCTCGAAAGAGAATAACTAGAGGTGAATATGTACTATTATATGCACTCTATGGGTCTATAGCACCTAGAGAATATACATGGCTTATTGATAGTGGTGCTTCAAAGAACATGACAGGGAAGAATCAAACTCTATCAAGACTTGAAGGAAATAACTCTCCTCAGATGGTATCATTAGGAGATAACTATCAATATCTCATCAAAGGTATTGGTGAATCAAGCTACATGCTTGAATCTAGGACTTCCATGAAGATGAAGGAAGTACTATATGGGACACTTGAAGATGTTGTGGTCATTGGTGAAGAAGAAGGAGGATTGTACAAAATCGAAGGACCTCTAGAGACAACCCTTGTCCATGAGACTACCATCTCAAGTGAACTGTGGCATAAAAGGCTTGCTCACATCAACTACAAAGCACTCCCCTATGGGAGCAAGGTGGTAATAGGGTTACCAGATATAAAGATTGATCATAGGGAACTTGAAAAGGATGTGGAAGAGGAAATAACATCAAGAATCCCTTTCCGAAAAGTGAAATAAAGACAAAAGGTACATTGGAACTAATTCATTCTGATGTATGTGGTCCTATTCCCTCCATAACATTAAGTGGGCATGAGTATTATGTCACATTTATTGACGACTATTCAAGAAAGACTTGGATATACTTTGTAGTAGGGATTTATCCCTAGCTACGAGTAGGAATGACTACATTCTGTCTATATGACAAAAGGATAGGGTTCTTGTGGATGGAAGAAAAAACTGCAGGAAAGGGTTAGCTTTGAGCCATGGAAACCCTTCAACAAACTGTTAGCAAAATAAACCTGCAATCAAGTAATCAATGGAGAACTTGCAATCTATTGTTAGAAATAAATCTACACATACATCTAAGCTGCAAATAAAACTAAACAAAACATGCATCTCATTATACCTAAGCTTTTAATTGAAGATGGGCCACCATGCCCTAGCTCATGGAGCAGCCTCTCCTTACTGGTTTGAATGGTGTGGAGCTAAGCTCAACACACAAGGAAAGTGGCTAATGGAGCAAATGAGAGAGAGGGGTGAATGGCTTGAGAGAGATGGGTCTCAAGGCATTCACATGGGTAGAGTAACGGTAGGAAAATGAGGGATTGAATTGAGAGTGACCCCCACCCCTATATTTATAGTTTTTTCTTGAGCTTTTAGGGTTTTAAGCCCTTGGTCAAGGATTTAGCCCCTTTTCTGGCCTTTAAGCCCCTTTCGCCCAATTCTTAGCTCCTTTGGGGATTTTAAGCTTCGTTGAGGGGTTTTAGCCCCTTTTTGTAGGTTTTATCCCCTATGAGAGCTATTTTGGCTCTATTTAGGGGTTTTTAAGCCCCTTTTTATGTTTTTGAGCCTTTGCAAGGGTGTGGGGGTCAATGGGGGTGATGAAATAGATGTCTTTGGGTGGTGTAGGTCATGTAGAGATAATCAAGGGATTTTTTGGGTTAACAGATTGCCCCTTGATGTGTGAGGGCAGGAGCTCATCGTATGGCCGACAAACATCATAGGATTTTCTGGGGAGAGGTGGTGCTTCCTAGGATGGGGCATGGTGGATTTTGGTTTTTTTATTAATGTGGTTCCTATCAATGGGTGAGATACAAATAATGTGTGACATGTACATGGATGAGGCGGGCATCCCCATGCTCGTAACGATGTTAAAAGAATAACGTGATCTAATCTCTAAAATGCAAGAGCCGATCATGTACAATTGTTGTTACATAGTGGTTGCCTCAATAAGAGGCTGAATACAATACCGATCTGAAGAATTGGTATATTGGACCCATGGCATTCTCATGGAATGCTATATATTCATGACTGATGGTCTGCTAGATTTGGAACGATACATGGCTGTAGGGACTCACTAATGGAGAGTCAGAGTCTTTGTGGTACAATGTGATACATCAATCATGAATCTATACCGAAGCACTGCTCTACGGCTTCTGAACATTGTCTCCAACACAACCCAAAAATCACCAGGGACGTGAACCTGTTTGGGTCCCTCAATAGACTCATAAATGTGCTAGATTCCAATGACATCTCGGGTCTTTGACCAAATACTGCATGACCCAATACCTTGTATGAATCTCAATGGTATAATGTTGTAGCTGGAGTCAAGCACATGAGAAACAACCATCCCGAGAGGCACTAAGGACTCCTCTCAAGTGGTCCAAGGAACTCATCAATGAGGTTAATGAGACCAGGATACAGGGATCTCTAGGTCTATCCTCTGGAATACATGTGTTGTTGTTGACAGAGGGAGACCTACAACTAACCAAGGCAATTGTGTTTCCTTGACCAGAAGCACGAGGGAGATAACTGAAAGATGTGAGAAAATATGAGGACTAACCCACTAAATGGGGGAGGTGTGGAACAGGGGTAGGGGGAGTGTAGTGGACTCAAACTTCCTTTGTTCAGAGTATGACGATAGGGAAGACCAGGTATCAAATGAAACTGACTCAAGGGAAAGGGATCATAGTTGTAATATTGGGCATGTAGCTGCAGATGGGAAATACTTGGTGGAGGTAGACACTTTTGGTATTGATGAGATCCAAGGAAGACACATCACAGAATACTCTGAACAAAGGCGACCCAAAGTGGGAATGCTGCTGAACTGTTATATGTGGGGTGGTGTCTAAAGACACCATTATGGTACAATCTCATGGAGTTTTTGTGAGCCCAAGAAAGTAAACGCTCGATAGTGCTTTCAATTTTAGAGAGTTTGAAAGCATGAAGAAGACTCCACTGGGATCTCTTTTTCGTTGGTAGTCCCCTGTGCCCAAAAAAGGATAAAAGTGTACATGGGAGAGCTCGCCCATCCTTTAGGGGATGAGAGACTTCTTTACCATTGGTAGTCCAATCAGGCCAGAAAAGGTTAAACATGTACTTACTGGACGGTCATTCATATACTTTTACGAGCATGAACGAGACCAAGTTTGCACAATGATATTTTCTTGATGAGAAGGCTGGAAAAGAGCTTAATGACAACCCATGGTGAGATTTTTGTAAAGTTCGGCCCCTTTTCCCAAGAAAGCATAAAAGGACGTAGAGGGGAATGGTCTTGGCTTGAATGTGCCAAGGTGGTCCTTTTCATGTGGTATTCTACAAGGTTCGCAAAAGGAGATAAATGAAGCAATGTAGATTCCCTTTCCGATACTTTAACAAGTGGGATAGGAATCAAATGCACTCGACAATCTTTTCATTCTTTTAGGAGTTAGAAAAGAGCTTACCGAAAACTATGGTATGGTCAACCGAACGAGGGGGCACTGAAGGTGCCCCCCTTCTCAGGACTATGGACAATGGTCCAAAGATCATCCGTGTAGTATGGATCAATTAGGTGGCTCTTGAACATACCAATACATGCACGGGATAGATCACGACAGAGGCACGCGAATCGATGCTGTATAGGCATGCAGACCGAGGTGGCTCTCGGACAGAGGTTAGGAGAGTCTTGTGTGAGTTGAGGTGGATGGACTGGAATACATATGATGTGAGTGCAAGTCTAGAGGAACTTATATGCCAAATGCATGAGAAAGAAATGATCCGCCCTCCGGGAAGTGGTCCGGGAACCCACATAAGTTGTGGTGGAAGGATTAGATAGTTATATGCGAAGGGAACGTAAACTAAGGTGGCTTCTAGGAGGTGGCCCAAAATACTGCATAAGGTGCGGTGGTGATGTGATGCTAGTATAGGTCTAGAGACACTTACATCATAATGTGGTACATAAACCGAGGTTACTCTTAGGAAGTGGCCACGAAAATTACTACTTAAACATGAGACTATGGTCTCACTAAAAGATAGAGGACAAAATTCTGAAACCCGTGGTGTGAAAAACATCCCAAACAGAGTCTGTATGGCCCAGTTATGTGAAAAGGAAGAAAATAGGTCAAATGGGGCCTACAAATGGGTGGGGAACACCAGGACAGATCTACTGGACCAGATAGTATGTTAGCATGGTGGTAGCTAGATCATACATGCGACATATTGTGTGCATGTGCAAAACTGGGACCACACCCTCCAGTGGGCTACCCGCGGCGTAGGGGCAGGGATCATATCAACCTGATCACATGCAAATGATGCAACAGAGTTCTACAATGGACTCATTGTGACTAGACACAGAACGACTACTTGAGGGGGTCATTCACTTGTGGTAAAAACGATGCAAAACAAAAAGAAAAAAAACTACGCTATAAGGGACTCCTAGTGGTTATATTAGGCATAGACTCTCTTGAGGTGGATCCCGTTGTGAGGATTCTTAAAGAGTCGACCATCTAAGTCAGAAAAGAGGTATGCCCCCTTTGCGAGATGAAGGTTGATGGCAAGGCAGGGTGACAGAATTTGGTCTTTTATGGGAAGAACCGATTCCACACTATGGTTTAAAGGGAATGAAGTAAAACTGGAGGCGGTCTTACAAATCTCTCTGTCACCCCGTAAGTGTTGCCAAGATAGATCAGGTGGATCTTCCATGACTGACGAGATAGAAGGGAAAATAGTGCTAGAGATCATGTAAATGGTTTTGGTTGTGGATTTGGTGGCCTTGCCCCCAACCTCTGTTGGAGGAAGAGGGGCAGGCTTGGAGACAAGAGGAGTCTTTGATGGACCCAGAGGTAGGTGCAACATCATCTCAATTGGATGGACATGAGTCAACACATATTGGGGTCTTAGAGGTAGAGTAGGTTGTTCAAGGTACCATGGAGGAAATCCCAGTGTGAAATCCTATAGATTGCGGGTTGACAAGACAGACTTAGTCACGATCCTAGATGGTAGGAAAAGGAAAAGGAAAAGGACCATGTTGAGTGGGAATGAACCCCATTGTTTCCCTGGTAACTAAGTTTGAGGTTGCGGCTGTGGCTAGGGATGAAGTTGCGGTTGCGGATCATGCTGTGATTGTGGTTGGTGTTACGGCTGCGGTTGGTGCTATGGCTGCATTTGGTGCTGTGGCCGCGGTTGGGGTTTAGGTGCAACAGTGTTAGATGAGAGCATGCACAAATCCGTAGTATCACTTGGTGCCAATGGTGGAGGTAAGAATGGGAAAGAAGTTTTCATGGCCATATCGGTGAGCAACCCGGGACCTACAACAAACAATGAAGGAGTGGTTGCATTGTCAAAGGAAGTATCCACAATGGGAATGACATTAGCTGGTGTAGTAGATGCCACAAATTTCATAGCATACATGTATCTATGTCCTAGGAGAATATTGTAATCCAACTGAGCGTTGACGACTTCTATGTCAATCAAAATCATTTTACCGACTAATGATATGGGGACGTGTGGGAGGATACCTTGGGATTTAGTGGGGTGGCCATCATAATCCCGTAGAGTAATAGTGGATGGTTGCAGAATTGGGGACCCAAGTTTCTGCTAGACTAAGGTTGACATGACACATGTGGATGCCTCGTCGTTGACGATGCACTGGTGCACAGCCAAATTACAAATGGATACCGGGATTTGGAAGGCAATGGTTGATGGGATCTGCGGTTCTCTGTTATCTGTGTCGAACATGATCAACTTATAGTCAGAGGGGTCTACAGCACCAAGGGCGGCTAGTAAGGCTTTCCATTGTGTTGGGAAAGTTTTAAGTACCTCAAGAGAAGACATGGCCATAGGTGTTTGGGCCAAGTCATCCACGATGCTATAGCTCATAGCAGCTCTAACCGTGGCATTTTTGGCCACTTGTCGTATGGGGGGGCATGGGGGAAAATGGGTAAGTGATGAGGTGTATTGGTTTTTTGGGACGTGAATGCCATTAATGGGTCAGCGGGTTCGGTGTTGGCTTCATACTGATTTCTCCTGGACTATAAATTGACCTCTTCGGTTGTCAAGGCTAGCAGGTGGTGAACACCTGTTTCTGCTATCGAAGGTGCAGCTTGGGTGGTGGGATTGGGTTATGGAGTAGATGTGGTTCCCACCAGTCCTTGGAATGGTAATGGGTTTTGGAGCACCATAAGAGGAGGTCCTAGTGGTGCCGAGTTGGGTTGAGCTGGGGCTGCCGTATTGGTAGCATGCTAAACTTCATTCTGAATGGCCTACTTAGTGTGATCCATGAAGGGGCATTCATGTGTATAGTGCCCGTAGAACTCACATAGTTTGCATGGTTGATTTGTGTGTAACGAAGTGTTGCATCTAGTTCACCCCACCGTTGTTGGGATGGTTTGGTTGTTGACTGCCTCCTTGTGGTTGGTTGTTGCCTTGATTCCTTGCTCAGTTGTTTTCAGCTTGCCCTTGTTGGTTATTAGGGGCTGGTTGGGTGGGATGATTTTGCTATGCAAACACTTCTCCCAAAGGTGCTGGCGGAACTGGGGTGAGGGTTTGAGCAGCTTGCACAAGTGGTGCATAGCATACTTGGGGGGTTGGGGGTTATACAAACATGGGAATTTGTCCCACATATTGTTGTGCTGGCTAAGTAGTTGCATGGGTCTGCTGTTGTGGTGCAGGTTGTGCATAGGAGGTTGTAACTCTGGATTGGGACATCATTCTTGCATAGTAAGGAGCTTGGTTTGACTAGGAAACACTAGGGTTGTTTCTTGGATATGGTGGCATCGTAGGTGGTGCTGGGTGATGCTGTGATGGATAGGATACATAGCCTATGATTCCATCTACAGCATGGGATGCCCCCGACGCATCCCGGTAGGAGGTTCCTGCACGAGGAGCATCTGGAATGATGGTGTAAAGGTATCTAGACTGTGCATAAATGAGGTCAAATTATTGGGCCTTCAAGATGGCATTTTCCTCTATTTGGGGATGTTCGGATGCAACGCCCTTGGCTATGGGTGGAAAAAATGTTTTTAAGAACTAGTTAAGGAAGATCATGTCATCAAGCTTGATCTTGCACAAGTTGCGACGTCGCTGCCACTCATGGATGTGGTCGGTTATAGCGGTCGCAGTGTTTTGGACGCAAGATAGCAAGATTTCCACTCCTTCATCATATCTGACAGGGAGTTGGAAATACTGCAGGAACATAAAGGCCAAGGAGTTGAAGTTTGGGTACTTGGCTTGTGGTAGATCAATGTACCACTTGGATGCAGCACCTGTGAGGGTGCGTTGGAAAAGTCTGAGTCTGATCAAATCATCTACGATGCTGTTTGATGAGCACCACAGGTGAAATGCCATGATATGGTTTTGGGGGCACTCCCATGCCTTCCCTTCAAACTTAGGGATGTCCGAGGGGAGATTGGTTGGCATTGGAGGCCAAAAGGATTGATGACAGATAGGGTCATTGGTTAACCTAGCCAAGTCAGGCAAGGTTAGGCATGCCATGAAAGGGAGGTTGGACCCAAGGTTGATGTGGGAAGGACCAACAATGGTGGTGGGGTTTGTTGGAACATGATGTACCTGCACGAATGGGGGTACTTGGGGCGCGGTTGTGGACGGGCCACTGCCCGCATGCATGGTAAGTGGGACAGTGTGAGCAGAAGGTCCACTGCTCCTAGGTATGATAGGTGGGCCATTTTGACTGGTGGGTGCAGGTGTAGGAAGCTGAGTTAGGATAGTATGCATGGCAATACTAGGACCATCTGCAAGGGTGTTGGTTGTGGTATGAAGTATGGACATGGGTCCACTGCCAATCACCAATCCGAAAAGTGGATCCGGGTTTGCACCATCCATGGGGCTAGATGGTGTAGTGTATAAATATGGCTCAGATTGATATGAGTCTGATTCTGAGTCAGAGGCTATGTGGCATTCTGACGGTGTAGAGGATCATCGAGAATGGTCTTGATGATGTTGGTTCAAGGACCCGAACTGTGGTGGATCACCTCTTAGGCATGAAGAAGAGCATGGGGGATCAATTATGTATGGTTGGTAGATCAAATGGTGTAATTTGGTAATGATAGTCTGGACCCCGGTTTCAGTGGCTTCCTATTGGCTTTCAGGTGGTCACTCGGCCACCAAGACTTCCAGGAGACAACTCTTGACTTTTTCCTCACGAGAGTGCTAGTCAATCGGTAGGGGTCGTTGCTCATTTCGCTTGGCAATTCCTCTTAGTGACCAACTACTTTGAGGTTCCCATGGTACTCCTTGCAATGATTTCCAGAGCTGAGCACAAGTACTTCCTACGGTTAAGGAATTCGGGGACTTATGTCCTCGAAGACTGCAATATTTTGAATTAATGTAAATTGATAGATTTTAATGGTTGGCTCAACGTCATGAACTGAGTTTGGTTAACTTATTTGGTGTGGTTGCGTGCATGTTTAGTGTATGAAATATTGTTCATTGTTAGATTATTTTATGTTATTAGTTTGGTGACTGCAGTTATGGTTTATGAATACTTCGCAGACGTTTCTGGTTTGTTATAGAGATTACATAACAGGAAACTTGTTATGAAACCATTGAACTTTTGAAACAGGATATTTGAAACACACAAATAATGAACCTGAACTATTGTAGACTTGCTAGGTGACTACCTTATACTTGTATTCCTTGTTGACCAGGAAAGAGTGTTGGGCTCTCAACATAGTGGGACTAAGCCCACCCTTAGATCCTCAGGTCACTCTTCGAGTGCAAGGTTGGTCAACAGGGAGGACACAAACGCTATGAGGCCCCCTGGGCCTACCACCCCATCTACCTTCCAAGTCACCCATTTTTAGTGGTCTAAATCATTCACAAGTGTAAATGCCTATTACTATATGAGCTTGACCCTTCGTCTTATCCTATAATACCCTGGAGGGTGATGACTGGGTAGAGGAGGAAGGGCTAGGCAAGGGGTTAATTTCCAATGTTTAATTAAAAACTAAAAACTAACTTACAATACTTTATCTAAGCCTTAAAATAGATTCATATGTATTAATAGCTAATCAAATCTATCATCAATTTACAGAAATTGTATGTATAAGGAAACAGGCTGTTGGATAGTGGCGGTTGAGCTGCACCGATAGTCCGTACAAAAAAAAACTGAATACTGAGAGACAGGTCATCTGCTTCAGGGAAAATGTGGCGAGGGGTGTTACGGAGAGAAATTCCTATGGCTTGGGGTACCACAACAGACAGCTTGACTCCAGAAATCAATCCTTTCCAATATGCAAGAGAAATCAAATATCTAACACTAAAGGATCAAAACTCGTACCTTATTCCGGATGGTTGAAGTAGATCCCTATTGAGCTTTCCAACTTCTCCTTGAATTGATGAATCACCTCCTCAACAATAAGTAAACAAGACAATAATACTATATATATTGGTGTTAGATCTACTCTAGCATATATAATCAACAACATATAAGCATTTAAAATCATCCATGGATAAAATATTCATTCAAACATACATTATTGGACAGGAAAAGATATTTCTATTAATATAAAATCAGATATTACAATGAATACAACCTCTATCGGCATGTCTATGAATCGAAGAAACTGAATCCCCCACTTGGGCCTCCACCACCTAAATCTTCCATCTCTCGATAGCAAGCTCACAAGCAAAAGGCAAGCTTGGGAAGAACACTAAAGTGCTCCAAGGGACAAAGGGATGCAGACTCAAGCACAAGTTCCAGCAACAATGAACCATAGTTTCTTTGCTCTTAATTCTCTTATGCCTTCAATGTATCCAAAGGGTTCCTTATATAGCTTTTCAATGGGGTAATGAAAGGTCAAATCCTAGCGATCTCAAGGCATATGGAAGGCTAGGAGACAAGTGGGTTGGATCCATGTCAAGGAAAACTCCAAAAGGATTTGAATTTTTGTACACATCCCGATGTACGTGGTTTTAGAGGTAAAACTTGCGTATATACACAATAAAGGGTTTAAAAGTAGCGTATAGCAATTTTCACATGTTTTTAGGGATGGTCTAGGAAACACCAAAGGACAAAAAATGGTGCAAGGGGTATAAGGAGTCTATAGAGGTACAGGGAAAGGCCATACAAGTGTGATTCACCTGGTGTGGTAAAATCAGCTATAACAAGGGGATCGCTATATTTTTCCAAAAACAGGTGAGGGGGTCACACATAAACCAAAAAAAGGCACGATCTGGCACCTAGGAGTGAAGTCACTCCTTTTAGGGATAAATGAGTGATTGATGCAAACTAGAGTGCAAACTAACAAGTGTGAATAGGTGTGTTGAGGTCGAATACTTGAGAGGATCCATCAATCATGGGATATTGATGTATTCCCAAAAACTGTCGATGGCGAGAGAACCTGCCACTGATGACTGCAAGTCTCAAGGCACTCAAAGATGACTCTGGATTCCTATCCTAGAATAAATGATCTGAAGTCGATGGGATGAAATCCGCTGGAAGGAGGGAATTAAGGCATCCCCTATCATCCAACATGAGGTACTCAGCAAAGCTGTATAATGTGGAATGACTCGATCATAAAGTGCACGAACCAGTAACTGTACCGGGGATGGCCAACATAAAAAGTCAATATAACTAAGGAATGGCCGACTCAGGTTTCAACTTCCTTCAAACAAGAGCATAATGGAAAATGGTGACTAAATGTAGGGAGCATAGACTCGATATGCAAAACTGGGACATCTCTACGACACAGGAGGCATAGATAGAGGCTCCATAGGGACTGGAATCTTAACCAGTCGATGGAGATAAACTCAGATAAATGAGTACAGCTCCTAAAGTCAAACTATTAACCCAACCAATGGATGTGATATACAGTGCTCTGTTCGAAGGAGACACGACTCGACTGCTGCCAAAGATAACATCTTTTCTTGTCCGGCTTTTTGGTTTTTTAAATTTTTTTTGGACTTTTTCAAATATTTAAAAAGCTTGAAAAAGAACAAAATTTCTTTATAGTTATAGACTAGGAGGAGACGAGTGTCATATGGGAAAACAAACTAGTTCCAGGTAGTGGAACATACCTATGCTCAATGCAAGGATACACGTGTAGGGTAGAGACACTCGGGGGAAAGTGTTCTCCGAGTAGAATAGGGAATCAAGATGCAAAGGATATAAAATATGGCTCTCCATGGCTAGACATGATACAAAATCAGGCTATATGGCTAAAACTCAAAGTTAGGGAAGCGGCGTAAGGCTCAAGAAGGTAGGCAAAGCTCATGATCATGCAATTACAACTTGACATAAGGGGGTCCTGAGGGAAATAGGCCAAAAAAATATCAAGAGGAGTATGGGGCTCTTGTGAAATGTCGTGGCAATACTATACAAAGGACTCCCGGACCTAAGAGAGGACTCACAACATGGGTACCAATTGCAGAGGGGAGCTAACTAGGACACCCATGTATAGGAAAGCTCTACCATTCACATAGTACCACTTCTAACAACAATATGAAGGTTCTGTGATACCATGGAATGGGTTTGTACCTAAGGTTAAAATGAAACAGTTATAAGGTCATGCAAAATGCAAGCGGATGTGAAATCCTAACCTATATGCTAGTTTAGACATGATACCTATGATAGGAATGAACGAGTCGAAACCTCGGAGAGAGTGTACAAAAATTGGACCCTACATGACAACCATATTAGTAAAAAACAACCCAAAATAGTCAATAAAGAATCCAAAGTATAGGATACAGGGAGGAATGATCATGACAAATGCACCCAAAGGAAACAATGCGGTGAACGATGGAACATAAAAAGGAATGTAAAGTGTAGACCCAACTTTCATGTATCCACTACCACACCCATGAGGGTGACCATCGTTGTAAAGACCGAGCGAAGGGAATAAAAATCCTCCACAAATGGAGTAGAGGATGGGATATGACCATTCCTAAATCTATGAGCACGGTAAGGGGCTGTTATGCCCCCAAGTCTGACACCAGGGTCCGTACTAGGACCAAGGATGGGTGATAGGATACCAGACATGCCAAAAATAAAAGGACCCGAACTCAAGAGAGCATAAATATACTCAAGTAAACGCAATCCCAAAGGCCAACTAGCACACAAAGAGCACACTCCTAAGAAAATCTACAGCCAAAATACAAGCAAACCAAGGGGGGGATATGTGAGCTCCCGAATGTAGCAGGTATGTCTTGCCTAGGAGAGGCTTGAAACTCCCATACACTGCAAGTGGAGCTACATAACCAATTATAGTGGCCCTTAGCTTCAATGCATAAAGTGACTGTGCTATCTGACCCCTACCTGGCCGGGACACCCGCAGAATAACCCCTGCAAAGTACCCCCTCTATAAACTAGGTAAGGCAACTAAGGTCACCTCAATATAATCAATGATCAGGCGGACAGTCGCAGGCGGGATTGACTGTATGGGAAGGGTAGAAAAGCCTGAAACTCCCGAAAGAGCCCCCAGATACGAATAAAATCCTGAAAATATCTCTGGTGCTACTCAGTTATGACTAAGGGTCATCCCAATCAATAACCGCTCACACTGCCTCATGCTTAACTCCATTTTGAGAGGAGGATCTTGAGAAACACCAATTATACCAAGGAATTTTACACCCTCACCTGGACAGACACATACATGTTGTTGTTTAGTGGTATTGGATAATTTACTCACAATGAACTATTCCAAGACCCTAAAACCTAATCTTGTTGGTGTACGCTATAAAAGAAAATAGTGTAATCCATTTTAATTAAGCGTTGATTTTATTTGGTTGTGATTACTTAAAGGGAAATGGTCATGCAACTAATGAAGTTATGACTCAGCAGTGAAGTAAATATGCACACCATAACAAACAATGCTAAGTGCAATCTTTGTCAAATGAAAAATAGGGTATGCCACTACATGAGATGCATAAGTATATATTCCTTTCCGAATGCCAATGCAATCCTTCCTATATGAAAGCCTAAATAAAACTCTCATCCAAGCAATCCAATTCAAGTACCTCCTCAAATCCATATCTAATATGCAACTAAGAGTGCAACTACTTTGTATTTTTCAATATAAAGAATGAAAAATGCAATAAAAGTCATCTAAAACTCTCAGTCTTTGTAGCAAGTATAAAACACAAGCCCAGCAAGACACCGACACAAAAAAGAGTAATGCACTAATGGCAAAACAAAAAGGATAAATGACTAAAACTACTTTCAAACCAAAAAAATCAATGAAAAAGAGGTCTCTGGTCACAAAAGAAGCATCCAATAGACAACATCAGACCCAAGGAAGACCCAACCACACTCACAACCCACCCAAGAACTTCCCACAACATCAAACTCACCAAAAGGGAGGATGTACGCGACTGTTTAAAGAACAGCTGCATATATACACGACTTTTGGCCAAAAATCTGCATGTATATGCGGATTTTGGCCAAAAACCTACGTGTATACGCGACTTTTGGCAAAAAATCCACGTATGTACGTGACTTTTGGACAAAAACCTGTGTATACAAAGAATGCAGTGGTAAAAAGCAAATCAAGGGTCAAACCAATAAAGGGGAGTGTTAATGGATGAACATACTATAAAATGCAACACATAAACAAGGAGAAACAAAGAGCAAGTCAAGAATATCAAGCCCATTGTGCCCCTAACCCGAAAGAAAAACAAGGAACATCCCCAGTGGAGTCGCCAATTTTGTTACGGAGAGAATTTCCTATGTCTTGGCGTACCACAACAGATAGATTGACTCCAGAAATCAATCCTTTCCAATATGCAAGAGAAATCAAATATCTAACACTAAAGGATCAAAACTCGTACCTTATTCTGGACGGTTGAAGTAGATCCCCGTTGAGCTTTCCAACTTCAGCTTGAATTGATGAATCACTTCCCCAACAATAAGTAAACAAGACAAGCACACTATATATATTGGTGTTAGATCTACTCTAGCATATATAATCAACAACGTATAAGCATTTGAAATCATCCATGGATAAAATATTCATTCAAACATACATTATTGGACAGGAATAAGATATTTCTATTAATATAAAATTAGAGATTACAATGAATACAACCTCTGTCGGCACGTCTGCGAATCATAGAAACTGAATCCCCCACTTGGCCTCCACCACGTCAATCCTCCATCTCTCGATAGCAAGCTCACAAGCAAAAGGCAAGCTTGGGAAGAACATTAAAGTTCTCCAACGGACAAAGGGATGTAGACTCAAGCACAAGTTCCAGCAACAATGGTAGTTTCTTTGCTCTCAATTCTCTTATGCCTTCAATGTATCCAAAGGGTTCCTTATGTATCTTTTCAATGGGGTAATTAAAGGTCAAATCCGAGCGATCTCAAGGAATATGGAAGGCCAGGAGACAAGTGAGTCAGATCCATGTCAAGGAAAACTCAAAAAGGATTTGGATTTTTGTACACATCCCGATGTACGCGGTTCTAGAGGTCAAACCCGTGTATATACGCGATAAAGGGTTTAAAAGTCGCATATAGAAATTTTCACATGTTTTTAGGGATGGTATAGGAAACACCAAAGGACAAAAAATGGTCCAAGGGGTCTAAGGAGTCTCCAGAGGGATAGGGGAAGGCCATACAAGTGCGATTCACCTGGTGTGGTAAAATCAGCTATAACAAGGGGGTCACTGGATTTTTCCAAAAACAGGCGAGGGGGCCACACAGAAACCAAAAAAAGGCACGATTTGGCACCTGGGAGTGAATTCACTCCTTTTAGGGATAAATGAGTGACTTGGTCACACTTTTCAGCCCGATAAGAGTGACCTAGCCCAAAAAGTGAAAAATTTTAAAATCCGAGTTGAGAACGACCGACAGTAACTTGTATTGTGGCTGACGAGCTCGGGTAGGCCTTAAGGGGTCTCGCTTGTAAATGTAAATGCAAAAAAAGAGATTTTAAAGTAGATTTAAATAGAAATCAAAACTAGGTTAACAACAAAAATGGAAAGCTAAAAAAAAACCCAGGGATCCTGTGGGATCGACCTGGTATGATTGCCAATTTGTAGTAGGGCTTTCTCCCTAGCTACGAGTAGGAATGACTACCTTCCGTTTATAGGACAGAAGGATAGGGTTCCTATGGATGGAAGGAAAACCTACACGAAAGGGTTAGCTTTGAGCCATGGAAACCCCGCAACAAACTGTTAGCAAAATAAACCTGCAATCAAGTAATCAATGGAGAACTTGCAATCTACTGTTAGAAATAAATCTACTCATACATCTATGCTGCAAATAAAACTAAAAAAACATGCATCTCATTATACCTAAGCTTTTAAATGAATATGGGCCACCATGCCCTAGCTCAAGGAGCAAGCTCTCCTTACTAGTTTGAATGGTGTGGAGCTAATCTCAACACACAAGGAAAGTGGCTAATGGAGCAAATGAGAGAGAGGGGTGAATGGCTTGAGAGAGATGGGTCTCAAGGCACTCACACGGGTAGAGTAACGGTAGGCAAATGAGGGATTGAATTGAGAGTGAACCCCACCCCTGTATTTATAGTTTTTTCTTGAGCTTTTAGGGTTTTAAGCCCTTGGTCATGGCTTTAGCCCCTTTTTTGGGCTTTAACCCCCTTTCACCCAATTCTTAGCTCCTTTGGGGATTTTAAGCTCCGTTGAGGGGTTTTAGCCCCCTTTTGAAGGTTTTAGCCCATATGAGAGCTATTTTGGCCCTTTTTAGGGGTTTTTAAGCCCCTTTTTATGTTTTTGAGCCTTTACGAGGGTGTTGGGGTCAATGGGGGTGATGAAATAGATGTATTTGGGTAGCATAGGTCATGTTGAGCTAATCGAGGGATTTTTTGGGTTAACATACTTCTTGAAGAAAAAAAGTGAAGTGTTCAAGAAATTCAAGGAATTCAAAGCCTTGATAGAGAACCACTCAGAAAGAAGAATCAAGACACTGAGATAAGATAATGGTGGAGAGTAGACTTCAAAAGAATTTTAATCATTCTGTAAGGAGGCAGGAATCAAGAGGGAACTAACCACTCCCTATAATCCCCAACAGAATGGTGTTGCTGAAAGAAAGAATAGAACTATTATGGAACTAGTGAAGACCATGATTCATGACCAATGCCTCCCCATGCACCTATGGGATGAAGTAGCGAGAACAACTATATATTTGTAGAATAGATTATCTCACATTGCTCTTGGATTCAAGACTCCTGAGGAGATGTATACATGAAAGAAACCTAAAGTGAGCCATCTCAAGATATTTAGCTGCCCAATATATGTACATATTATGAAAGAGAAGAGAACCAATTTGGATCCTTACGGAAAGAAGGGAATATTTGTTGGATACTTTGAAGTCTCCAAATCCTTCAGGATATACATCTCAGAATTCCATCATATCAATATTAGTAGGGATCTAACATTTGATGAAGAGACAACTCTTAAGAAATCTAGAAGGTGTCAGCTTGAAGAAGTACATGAAGAGGATGTACCTCCTAGAATGGTATAAGTTGAAACCTCCCCTAAAATAGTAGCATATGAATATCATGATATGATAGAACCTTAGGAACCCCCTACTATGGATATCTCTCGAAAGAGAAAACCTGCTTGGGTAAGAGAAATCATACAAGAAACAGAGAGATAAGGAGCTCCAAAAGGCTCCACAAGAACAAGCAAAAGATCAAATCCATACTCTAGTTTTGTAGCTTTTATTTGTGACATTGTAGATCAAGAACCCACCAACTATGAAGAAGCTGCACAGAAGAAATAATGGGTTAAAGAAATGACAGAAGAATACCAGTCGATAATGAAGAATGATGTTTAGGATATAATACCCAAACCAGAAAACAAAAGTGTTGTATCTTCGAAATGGATCTACAAGATAAAACATGCTGCTAATGGAAGTATTGAATAAAAGGAAAGATTTGTGGCTAGAGGATTCTCTTATAAAGAGGGGATTGACTATGAAGATAAATTTTCTCCAGTAGCAAGGTACACTTCCCTCAGAACCGTCATGGCACTTGATTCCATAATGAAATGGGATCTACACTAGATGGATGTAAGGACAACCTTCCTTGATGGTGTGATTTAGGAAGAGGTTTAAATTAAAAAAACACAAGGATTTGAAGTTGAAGACAAAGTGACTCATGTATGCAAGTTGAAAAAGGATCTATTTGGCCTGAAGCAAGCTCCTAGATCATGGTATGGTAGAATAGATAGCTTCTTGAAAATCTTTGGATTTACCAAGAGTAAAGATGATCTTAACCTTTACATGAATATTATGGATGATGAACCAGTCATACTATTACTGTATGTGGATGATCTATTTCTGACTGGAAATGAGAAATAGATCACATATTGCAAGAAAAAGCTAGCTGAATAATTAGAGATGAAATCTATTGGATTGATGCATTATTTCCTAGGGATGGAAGTGTGGTAGATCCTAGAAGGAATCTTTCTGAACCAGGGAAAGTATGTAGTATAAATATTGAAAAGATTTTATATGTTGAATTGTAAAGTCATGGCCACATGGACACCAACCTAAAGTTGTCATGCGATGAGTCATCAGAGTTAGTGGACATGACTCAGTACAAGCAGATCATTTGATCATTGATGTATCTGATGAATACAAGGCCATATATATGCTTTGTTGTGAACACCTTAAGTCAGTATCTAGTTAAACCTAGATGGTTTCACCTGATAGCTGCAGAGCATGTGATGAGTTACCTAAAAGGTACAATAGACTTGGGACTTTACAATGGTAGAGCTCATGACTACAAATTTTATGGATATATGGATTCATATTGGGAAGGAAGTGCCGTGGACCGGAAGAGAACCTCAGGTGGATGTTATTTTCTGGGATCCACCATGATCTCATGGTTTAGTAAGAAAAAATCCGGTGTTTCTCTCAGGTACAGCTGAGGTAGAGTACATAGCAGCTTGCTTCGCTAGTTGCGAATCGATATCGATTTGGAAACTAATGTCAGGATTATTTGACATAGAGTTGGACACTACAATGATTCTTTGTGATAATCAGAGTTGCATAAATATGGAAGAGAATCCAAGGTTCCATGATAAATCAAAGCACATATAAATATGATATTTTTTATATAAGGGATATTGTACAAAAGGGAGCTATAAAGCTCCAAGATGTGAGTACCGATGAGCAAGTTGCTAATGTACTGACCAAGCCTCTATCTAGAGTAAAGTTTGAATATTTCTTTGACAAGCTTGGTGTAGTTCGAAAATACTTTACTTGCAAGGAGGAACAATGATGGTACTACAAATGATGAAGATATGGACCTTATTAGGAAAGGAGGAACAAGTTGAAGATATGGACTCTCCTCGGAAAGGAAGATCAGGTCGAAGACATAAACCATCCTTAGACAAAGGGGGATCAGGTTCATAATATGGATCCTCCCAAGAAATGGGGAGTGATGATAAGACTAACATCGATGATGGGATGACAATGAGTAAAGTTTGAATATTTCTTTGAAAATCTTGGTGTAGTTCGAAATTACTTTACTTGCAAGGAGGAAAAATGATGGTACTACAAATGATGAAGATATGGACCTTATTAGGAAAGGAGGAACAAGTTTAAGATATGGACTCTCCTTGAAAAGGAAGATCAGGTCGAAGACATAAACCATCCTCAGACAAAGGGGGATCAGGTTCATAATATGGATCCTCCCAAGAAATGGGGAGTGATGATAAGACTAACATCGATGATGGGATGACAATGACGATGACAAGGTCTGACATTCACTTATGGAAAATAGTATCATCTCTTGAGGATTGCAAGTATAACACTATGTTAATGAGAGTGGTCCTTACTAAGGATGGCCTTGCAAATGTTACTCTCGCATGGAGATTACCCACATTCATTTGTGGATACCACAAAATAACACTGACTCAGGAGTGGTCCTAACCTTAGTGGTAAGGATGCTCTATGATGAGTCCTCACGGATGACAAGGCCGTCATTTTGTATGTGATTGAGATATTTTTTGTAGAAAATACTCTTTTATGGAGAGTATGCCTACATTCATATGTAGATTTCATAGAATAGCACTCACTTGGGAGTGGTATTAACCTTAGTGGTATGGATGCTCTATGATGAGTTCTCATGGTCGTTGTAGTATAACACTCACTTGGGAGTGGTCCTAACCTCAATGGTAAGGATGTTCAACAATGATGGCCAACATTTTGCATGCGGTTGAGATCTGTTTTGTAGACAATACTCTTGCATAGAAGAGTATGCCTACACGCAAGTGTAGTGTTGGATTTTTGGGCAGACCCAGGTTTAGTAATATACATATACCAACAATACCCCTAGCTCACTAGCCCTTTTAGCAACAGACCGCAAAACGGTCTGAAGTCTCACCCGAAGTGATCTTATGGGTTGGCCGAAGACTCAGGTGTCCTCAACCAGGTTCTGCAGCATCATGGGGTCTCGCAGTTTCTCTTAGCCAGCGAGATCTCTCTGCGATGCGTGGTTCTCTCTTACTCACGGGTTCTGACAGGGGAAGGACTCCTATCGCATCGCAATGACTCGGGCGGTGTGCAACTCTCCCTTCCACTTAACCCACGCTCTGCGGTATCTTACACCGCAGCTCCTCTGCGCGGTGCGATATCGCCTACTGTCAACGTGATATCTTCTATAATACGGCCCACTGAGACCCCCATGGTCTAAAGGCTATCTCACTGGGTGAATTGACTTGGCTAACTTTCAACAAGATAGTAAACTCTCTGACTTGAACTGCCACTATTCAACACACTCTACCTCGACTATACTTTAACTAGCTGAATAAGTATACTGGAAACACTTTAACATAATGACTTATTACTGTGTAAAACAAGCACTGTTAAACTCATATGTAGACACTTGATACATGTAAATCCACCTTTAACCTTCAACAATGCTGTAACTGAATGAGGACATACAGACATTTACTAACTGAGATACAACAATCATGTAACAGATAACAGATATCAACTAAGTAAAGCGGAATCACATGAAATAATCACATAACACTGGTTTTACGTGGTTCACTTCCAGGGTAGAAGCTACGTCCACAGAACCATTAGAGGAAATTTAGGGTCTAAAATGGGCCTTATAAGAAAACGTGCCAAAATTAGTTTTTGTGAGTTGGAATTCAAGAACCAATAGAATTTCAATAAAATAAGTCAACCATAATGGTTGAATTGGCATATTTGTCATTAAAAAAAACTACTTTTTTTGTTCGTATTTTCGACATATCTCATTGTGTTTTTACTCAAATTTCGATCGGGAGAGCTTGTTGGATGTGGAATTTGATTCTGAAT